>JAQZBX010013770.1:0-39430 GCA_029593785.1 Cabassous unicinctus
AACTAGATACCCATTTGCAAAAGAAAAAAAAAAAGGAGTACTCTACCTCACCCCATAATCCCATATATAAAAATCAACTCAAAATAAATCAAAGACCTTAAAGCTACAAACTCCTAGAAGAAAATATAGAGACACATATTCAGGACTTTGTATTACGCAATGGTTTCTTAGAATTTACATCCAAAGCACAAGCAACAAAAGAAAAAACAGATAAATGAGACATTATCAGAATAAAAACTTTTGTTTCTCAAAGGACTTCATCATGAATGGAAAATAACAACCTGCACAATGGGAGGTAATATTAGGAAATCACATATCTAATACAGGTTTTATATCCAGAATATATAAAGAAACCATTCATCTTAACAAAAACAAACAATCTAATTTAACAATGGGCAAATTCTTGAACAGACATTTCTCCAAATAAAATACACAAATGGCCAGAAAGCACATGAAAACATGCTCAACATCATTAACCATCAGGGAAATGCAAATTAAAACCACAATGAGATAACATTCCAAACCCATTAGGATAGCTGCTACTAAAAAAAAATGAAAATAACTATTTTTTGGAGAGAATGCATAGAATTAGGAATATCCATTCATTGCTGTTGGCAATGTACAATGGTGCAGCTGCTGTGGAAGACAATTTGGTGGTTCCTAAGAAAGGTAATTATGGAGCTACCATATGACTCAGCAATCCTGCTACAAGATATATAACCAAAAGAATTGAAAGCGGGGACTTGAACACATATTTGCATACTGTTCATAGTGACATTATTCACAATTGCCAAAGGATGGACACAACCTAAGTGTCCAATTGATGAGTGGATAAACAAAATGTGGTATATGCATACAACAGAATATTTTTCAGCCATAAAATGGAATTATGTCCTGATACATGTGACATCTTGGATGAACTTTGAGGACATAATGTTAAGTGAAATAAGCCAGACACAAAAGGACAAATATTGTATGAATTCACTCAATTGAAATAATTAGAATAAGTCAACTCATAGAGTCATAATCTAGAACATAGGCTACCAGGAGATGGGATGGGTTTAGGGAATGGGAAGTTAAACCCTAACATGTAGGATGTTCCTATTTGTAATGATGGAAATATTTGGTAATGCATGGTGGTGATGGTAGCACAACACTGTTAACACAAGTAACACTGAAATATATATCTGAATTTGATGAAAAAGGGAAATGTTATATTTTATATATGGTAATAGAATAAAAATATTTTTAAAAATCCTTGGAACTATACTACACAAACTACTATAAATTAAACAGTTCATAATAAATTATAAAGTGTATAGCAAGTGATTTGCATCTACACGAATGCAAGTTGTTGTTGGTGGGGTGGTGTATAGGAATTTTGTATTTTTATGCATGACTGTTCCATAAACCACCAACTTCTCTAATAAAGAAAAAAATCAGGGAGGCCAGAAGGCAGTGGTATAGAATATTCAAAGTGCAGAAGGAAAAATTATGTCAGCCAAAAATTTTATATCCAGCAAAACTACTCTTTAAAAATGAAGGAGAAATTAAGACAGTCATATATAAACAAAAATTGAGAAAATTTGTCACTTAAAAAATACTTAAAATTAGTTTTCTTTCAGGATAAATGAGATAGCACTAGAAAGTTACTTAAACACACAAAAATAAATAAAAAGCGCCAGTAAATTAACAACATAGCTAAATACAAAATACAGCAAGGTATTAATCATTTTTCTCCTATCTGATTCAAAAGACAACTTTTGAAATCAATAATTACAAACCTGTATTGATGGACACATGATGAATGCATAAGTAGTATGTTTGACAGGCAATAACATCACAAAGAGGTAAGGAATGAAGCTCTATAATGTAGATTTTGTATAAAATTGAAATTAATTTCATGTTTACCTGAAACATTTTGTTCTAATTTAAGGTGGTTTTAATCTCTAAGTAAATCACTGCAAAATAATTATAAAATATGCATAAGTAGAAATAATAGGAGCAACACAATGGTACACTATAAAAATATTAATTATGGTAAAGACAAATTGAGGAACAAAAAAAATATATGCTATATTGTAAGCACAAGCACATACAAAAGTAGAGGTTTGTGAATCTTTATCAGTGTACTTTAAATGTTAATGGATTAAACTATCCAAACAAAGGCGGAGATTGGCACAATGGATAAATACAATATGATCCAACAATATACATTCTATAAGAGGATCACTTTAGAACTTGGACGTTGATTGAGAGGCCATGACTCTCTGTATTTTGTGATTCAATTTAGACTTTTGTTCATTTAACATATAATATCCCATGCCATTAATATCCATTCTCACACATATTCTTCTTATTTCTATATGCCTAAATTGGAAAAAAAAATCATGCAGTTTTTTTGTAGCACCTTCTGATGGATCATACCTTGTGTCTTACCTTTTGGGGCCTGTTGGGACTTCAGTCTAGTTATAGATATGGAAGGCAAAAAGGGTGTTGGGGTTGCTCATGAGATGAATTATGTGTGTCTTGCAAGAAAACTACCTCAGGGGATACCATTATATCTTCATCTGGTGAAACAAATTTAACCTCAGAGGGAGGTGTGATGGCTGTTTATACAGGGGAGGCAATTACAGGTTTGCAGACCAAGCAGGGTTAATCTCTTCAGACAGGGGTGGGATGGCTGATCCTCAGGACAGATCATTAGAGGTTTATCTGTCAAAGTAGACTCAGCAGAATTTAGGGGCTCAATTTCCTCACATCATCATTATTAGAGCAAATGTCCCCATTCCAGTTTTCAGGATACCCTTCTCTCCCAAAGTCCTCACTTTAACAGCAAGCATACAGCAAGATTGGGCATTCAATGTTCATTGTAATCCAGCTACTCACATGATAAGACTCTACTTTTGGTTTATAAAAATCTCATGTCTGCTGCTACCAGAAATTAGTTTCTTTTAGAGTACACATAGCAAATTTCATGTCACTCATATGATATTTGAGCTGGGAATTTGATGACCTGAACTTATCCTTTTCTTTAACAACTTTATCAAGCATATTTAGGAGCAACCAGCTGATATCATTACAGTTTTTAACTTCACAAAAATCTGCTAGAGTATCAAATACACTGTCACCCAGAGCCTTACCTCTTAAAACCATTTGAGAATTGGCATCTAATTGTGATATTTTGCATATGTCTATTGTCATTTCATGCCATGTACTTTCAGTGGCCTTTTGATTACTGGAAATAGTCATTGTTTAAATCTAATCAGATTAGACTTCTAATTCCAAACCCTAGAACTTAGAGATCTCATTTTTAAAATCCTGTTTCTCAAAAACCACCCTTGGTGCTATAGTCAGGGTTCCCCAGAGAAACAGAATCAACAGTATGTAAATGTTGTATGTGTATGTGTATGTATATATGTGTGTGTATTTGTGTCAATTTTAAGAAATTTATTACAAGAATTTGGTGACATGACCAAGGGGATTGGCAAGTCCATATTCTGCAGGGCAGGTTGCAATTTGGAAATCCAAATAAGGTAAGGTTGACTTTCCCAAGAGAAGCTGGATGCTTCTTTCTGATTTCTGAAATGCTCAGTTCTGGATACAAGACTGCCAAATTATTGGATGAGAAGACTTCTCTCATTATTGATGAAAATCCCCACTGTTGATTGTAAATGCAAAATGAATGATAAATATACAAAGTTTTTGGTGGTTCTTGTTAAAACATTTTCTTAAGCTTTTCACAATTACATAAATGTCATAAAAATGTTCTGTATCTATATGGAAATATCAAAACAAAGATATATTTTGCTAAACAAATTAGTGATCTGTCTATTAGACAGTTAAGGTATGGAATCTCCACTTGTACTCAGGCAAAGTATTTGCTCCAGAGAGCAAATGCCAGTCTAACAAGACCCCTATACCTACTATAGCAAAATGGGCAAGCAAGCATACCAACAAATATATCAAAATGTATAAATGGCAGCAAAATGGTGAGTTATAGAATTAATGATACGGAGTCCTAAAAATAGCATAATAATCAGAACAAAGAAACCACAGAAAAGCAAATGTATGCCTAATAATATGAACATAAGGGAAAATAAAAAAATGTTAGTAAAGCAGAGGTTTATCTATTGAATTCCATAAAGAATAGTCACTAAGTAATAATCTCAGTGATGTACTTTTAATTCTCATTTAAACAGATAAATTCAACTAAATTTAGCATTAGGAGATATACAAAATTGACCAGAATTCAAATTTCCTTTAAATTACCCATTTAACATGAAAGGACCAAAAGAAGCTAGATCATGGATTTAGAAGGCTCTGAGAATTTGTGCTGTTCCAATAGGAAATCCCAAGACACATTGGCCAAAGGTGCCTAAGATAATTTCTATATAGAATTTCCAAATTATCAAATCATATATCAATCCATTATAAAAAACAAAAGCTGAATTTAATTATTGTTTGAGTAAGAGAGACGTACAAACGAAAGTACAGTCTCTAACAAAGAAACGGTAGAGACAAGATTTTTAATGGATTATGAGGAAAATTGTAGTTAAGCTTAATGAAGCAGTGTTTGAATGGCTCAAAGCAAGCAGGGCTGTATGTAAATGTCTCACTAATAATCTTTGTGGCTATGGAGTTTACTCAGAGTCCTAATTCCTGGAAATCATGGAGTTAAGTTAAATGAGTGTGCTGAGTCACAAAATTCCCTATGTGAATTTTTCATCTATTTGAATTTGAGGTTTCTTCTCTCTAGTCAGTGATTGATTTTACATAAGGTTTCTTAGGACTGTGTGCCTGATATTAATCAAAGCAATTTATACTGGTTCACATCTACTAAAATTCTAAGTTCAATTTTTGGAACTATGTTCACCAAAATTTTGGTATATTTTGTCACTTTGCTTTCTTTCTCTTCCACTTGGTTACTGATCTCTCACTATGTCTTTGAACATCTGCAGAAGTTCTAAGGACTTGTATCCAATGACACAACACTATTAGGCTGCCTTTTGGCAAGCAGGTTTCTGCAAATTTTCCCCCCACAATAGGCAGTCTCACAGAAAACTGAAGAGGAGAAAAAAGAAGACTTAAAAAGTTTAGGTTTATTTACACTGCAGCAGTGGCAACTATTGGTCTTCACAGTGAAGTACCATGTTACATGACAACTCAGGTATATAGATGTAGTATTTTACTTTATCTGTTTGATCATCCTTTATATTGCCCGCTGCAGGAACAACATCCTATCCCCTATTCCTTTCTGCCCTTGCTACCACTCATTTCTTATTTTTTATTTTTGGCTATTGAATAACCCAGCCTTGTTAGTATTAGCTCATTATAAAGAGGTCTTCTTTATTAAAGTTATTTTTTCATAGTTGTAAAGTTTTCTTTGGTGAAGCATGATAAAATGGCCTATAGAATACATAAAATAGTCATTTGAATCCAGGTGGATTAAAGAGTCCATTGTATTCTGGAGAGTCATGAAAAAATGATAAATTATACTCATATATAACTCTTGCTGTCTTTTATCAGTGAAATAATACAGTTAAGTAAAAAAGAAAAAAGCATATAGCATCTCATTATTAATGAAAAAAGTCCCATGACTTAATTATTTGGATAGTAATTCTTTCAGATCATCAGTTTCATAATTCTACCTCATCATGAATTCCACACGTGTCTACCTTACTGAGACCCTTTTGTGCCTTCTGTTTCCATTTCCTTTAGACAGGTTTGTTGATTTTTCTTTGATTATAAAAATGTTATTTCTCTTTGTCCACCACTGTATGCTGAAAGTATGACCATGTGAGACACATGGTAGGTATCTAATCTCCAATAGACTGTTTTTAATTAATATTTTGGGTAATGAATTATTTATTCCAGAAAAATATTTTCTTAGACTTAATTCATTCTAGCGGGTGTGAACTCTTTGGAATCAGGACTTTAGGTGAGGTTACTTTTAGTTACAGAGTAGCCAACTGAATCAGGATGAATTTTTTCCGATTCCTGGAAATCTTATAGAGAAAGCCAAAGAAAGAAGCCACAGGAGAGCAGGAAGAAGCTGGAAGTCTCTGGAACCCAGGAAAGATATAATACTCTGCCATGTGTATGTTATGTGACTGAAAATTCAAGGAATACCAAAGATTTCCAGCCATCCAGAGAATACCATACCTAAGAGAAAACAAGTCTTCTAGCCTCTTCTAGTCTTACAGCGAATAAATTCCTGTTGTTACGCCAATCCATTGTCTGATTCTGGTTTTAGGAGCTAGGAAACCAAACAAAACACAAGGTAGGATATTTGGGAAATAAAGGAAATCAGAAAGTACCAGTGACAAAAAAAGAAAGAAGTTTTGAAGTTAGGACATCACAGATAAACATTGTCCTCAATCCTTCTTGTCCAAGTTTACAAAACAGAGAATTTTGTCTTCACATACAGCTTTTACAAATAGCAAATGGAATGATATAGGTAAAATAGCTGATGGTTGGCATATATTTTCCTTAGTAAATCTAGAAATAAATACTAGTAACAATAATATTAATAAAATAACAGAAAAATACAATAAAATGTACCCATATTTCCAATATTGAATATTATGCTTTAATGAGTTTGCATCTCTATTACTTTTTCTATGAATATTTTTTATTGCAAAATATAAGAAAATACACTTCATTTAAAGTAATAAGTATGGTCTCAAAATAATTTCTAATTCTAAAGTTTATGTAAATACATACATGTATATGTGTATAATTTTGTGGGAAATATATTTCCAATTTTTATTAAAAGAGAAATCAGTTCTATGAACTGTATCCTTTTGGCAGCAAAGTCTAAGTGTGCCTGTCTTTGTGTACTCTTTAAATGTTTTAAATATTATCACTTATAAAAGCTTTCCTAATGAACACACTTGCATTACTCATTATTCTAAGTAGTTCAAAAATAAATCTGCATTGCCTTGAGATAAATAGGCTATTCATTTTTTAAGTTATTTTTGCCAAAGTGTGTTTTTCAAAAATTTATTTGTGTGTGCCCATTATATTACATAAGAATAACAACCTTTTATCATAATTTTTAAAAATCAATTTCCAGTTTATTAAATATATGTAAATTTTATTTTCAATACTTAGGAAGTTAAATTATATGTGGTTACATCTATTCATAGTTGCTATTATTCTTTTTATTTAACCCATGTCATTTAAATTCATAGTCCTTAGCTATTTAAAAATGTACTTCCTTTCAAAAACTTTACTCTCTAATCCACCTTAAATTTATTTTAATGGGTAATAGGAAGAGAAAATCTAATTCGTTTACCTCTCCTAAAAATAAATGTTCATCACATCATTTTTTAAGTTTATTCTTTACATTTAAATGTTTAATCTGCTTGGGTTGTTTGGTTCTTAGAATTAGGTAAGAATCTATTTTTATTACATTTACAGTTATTATTTTTTTATACCACATTGCAAATCTTCCTGTTTTAGGAAGCACTTTATAATTATGAAATATTTCCCTTAACTCTCAAGTCCACTTGCCTTAAAGTCTACTTTATCTAATAGTAATGTCTTAGTTTGCCACAGAACTGCCAATGCAAAGTCCCAGAAATGGGCTGGCTTTTATAATGGGAAGTTTTGCTTAGGTTAAAAGCTTACAGTTACGAATCTATGAAATGTTAAATTGAGTTTATCCTGGCTCAACATCTATAACCACAAGATTCCTAGGAAAGGAATATTACAAGAGTACTGAATAGTGTTTGCATTTTCTAATATACAAATGTAAATGCTGTGCTTGTTACCTAGGTGTTTTCAATATCAGGACAGTCATATATTTGTAAGCAAATACATAGATTTAAATTTATACTTGCATTATGAGGAAAACAGCATAAATATACATATATTAAATAGATGGTGCCATAGTTATCAGGGGCACGTTTTCATGTTAATCTTTATCAATTGTTTTCTATAATGAATTCTTTTAATACTTAATTTAGATAGAAAGTGGTTTATTTTTCCCATTTAAAAATGGAGAAACAGATCTTAAGAAAAATTTTAATATCTTAAATACATAAAAATCTGTGTCATTAAGGAATCTAAAATGGTATGTGTTAACTTTGACTGGAATTACCAATCAGATCTGATATATTGCAACATCTAAGTTGATATCTCCACTGTCCTACATTTGTTTTCCGGATACGTAGAGACCAAAACTGATTGACAGGTTTGCAAGAACACTTACAAGCACTGATCTTTGTGGAGTAAGTTTTTTCAACCCAGGAGGTATGACTATGCAAATATTAGCAGATGGTTATGTAAATGTAAATGTAGTTGTTCTACTAAAGCTTGACATAGTGACACATTTAATTAATTTTAAATATATTAATGAATTTTTTCTAGAAAATTTATATTAAGAAATGTATTAGAAACTTTTCATCCATGGCACAATCCTTCTTACCTGTTAGTTGGGCTGTTGGGCATTATGAAATCTTGGCAGAACTTTTTATAGTTGAAAGATTTCAATCTCTGAGAGGTTTGCATGGCAGATGGCAATGTAAAGACACTACTCCACTATCTGAGTGCTATGTTTATATGCCATCTGCTGTGTATTCATTCCCCTGGGCTTCACAATTTACTTGGAGGCTAGGAAATGTGCCTACAAATTCAAAGCTTTTCAGGCTATGTATGTGTGTCCGTGTGTATACATATATATGTGAGTGTGCGTGCATTTTCCTATGCTGTAGATGTTCCTAATTTTAAATTGTTTCATAAGACATTGTATTGAATATATTAAACCTACATATTGTGTCTTCTTTATACTTTCACTTGAAAAGTTTGAGATAGAATCCATCAATACTTAATCTTAGTCCAGTTAATTTCCCTGAAAGGTATTTAAGGTTATATTTGGAAAAGTAGCCATTTATAAATGAATATATATTTTGATTTATATTTTGTCTCTGAATATATTTAAATAATGAAATAATAGAAACAATTTACAAGGGCAATTTAGCAATGAGGTATTAGAGCAATAATTCAAATATTACATTAGTTTTTGTTTTGTTTTTTCCGATTGCTTTCTTTGTTCTCTTTTTGTTTTTTCTCATTCTTCATTGAGTTTTTTGAGTAATATCCAAATTCAGTTATCAAGTACTTGGGCGACTGCTACATTTTTAATATTAGCAAATATCTACTTAAATGCATATATTCTGGGTAATAGAAAATCCTTGATCTTATGCTGTCCCTTATAACTAAAAATGATACTCAAAAATACCTGTGACTCTTTTTAAAATATATGGACTCTTATCTATAGTAATTGATTGAGTTAAAGTTCTTTTTAGTCACTGAAGTGTTTGAAGTTTCTTTGGTATATATTTTGGTCTCTTATTCAGAATTTGCTATTACTGTAAGACTAGAAAATCATTTTAAATGATATAAATTACTGTAAATGTTTTGTTTCAAAATAGCATGTAGTTAAAGCAAAACATTCCTTGGGATAGCTTATATTTTAAGATTGGAAGTTTCACCAAGGATAAAAAACAATAATATACAAGCTAAAGGAAAGACAATGTGTGTTCTGTGAAGTTCATGATGGTGATTCCTCCAGACCTCCTGAATGGTTGTCAATTGAGATGCCAAGAGACCTTATTTCCAGACTGTATCTGAGATGAGTTGTATGTATGTTTTCCAGAATAAAGTGAAAAATTGGGATTAATAATTTATGTAATAGACCTAATTTAGAGACAGCAAAAAGCATTTCCTCCTCTGTAGATAAGGTTTACTAATCTCAGGGTAGACTTTTTTTTTTACTTGAATATTTATATTAACAATTCTTGATGTATGCAATGTTGAGAGCTATTTTCTGGTATAATAACATCTTACTGAAGCTCCTGGAGTGCTTTCATGGATTTATTTTCCAGGGCATCTCTGAGGATCCAAATCTGATTCAGCCATTTGTGCCAAACAATTAATACCCTCCCGATCTTTGGTAAATAATTAGTTCCAGTTAGTAGTTTTGGGAATCCAAAAGGAATTTGTCTTAATATTAAGCTGTCTGATCTCATAATATAATGATACCTTGGAAAATGGATTTTTTGTGTGTCATTGGGAAAAAAGACAGTAAATATGTCAATAAGAAGCAAACATGAATAGTTTTCTTTACTCCTGCTGCAGTTGAAATGCAAATAATAAATGTGCTTTAAAATAGAGTAAATTGTCTTATCGTTCATTAAGTTGTGCAATAAGAAAAACATAGATACCATTCTAAGTTAGATTCCTGGTGAGAACATGTAGAAAACTACTGATCTTTAGCATTTCTTGATTAGTGTATTTAATCAGTGTATCAGAAATATATTTTTTGTGGAAATTTATGTTTTTCCCCTTTAGAGAAGCCACAGAGTGTTTTAATTGATTTTGTAAGATATTTTATGCAGCATCATTTATAGTTACACCCCAAGTCTACTAAGTGACTGTTCAGCAGTATTTAATCTTAATCAGTTAATTTTCCTGAAAATGTAAATGCATAGTGTTTGAGATTATATTTGTTAAAGGAATATTTAAGGATAAACACATACACATACACACACACACACACATATATATATATATATATATAATTTAGAAGGAAAAAGTAAGCCAGAAAGAAAGAGAGCCCTATTATCTCAGTTATATTGTTTGCTTTGTTGCTTTTTTATTTTACCTTCTCCACCCTCCAAACGTGGGTTGACTTTTTCTTTTCTTTATTTTTTCTTTTGAGTAACTCAAAATTCAGTTATCATCTGCTCAGGTTCTGGCTACAGGATTAATATACATGGGCACTATTACTATTATAGTCTAATTTTTCTAATATTGAATATTAAAAATCATTAATATTAACATGTCTCACTTTCTGGAGATGCCCAGTCAACTGCTTTTTCTTAACAATTTGGTCTATATCTGGAAATACATAGAATAAATTCTCTACAAAAAATTTATTGAATTGAATTGTTTGGGATCCTTAGTCATATATAGTCTCTGTATGAACCTTTCCCTAAAGAATGTGAATTCCACAATAGCTCAAGCAATTAAATCAAGGAGGGAAAAAAATAGCTTTAATAATATACCATTATTGTAATTAATTTGAGGCAAGGAGACATTCAAGACTTGAGGTAATTGAAATAATCCACAGTGTGTCAGTAGTCTCAGCGAGCTGAAATGTCCCTATTTGCCTGTTAATTATATTTATTTCCATAAAATATTGAAATACTCAGAGTCCATAAGGACTCTGTCATTTTTAGACTAATCGAAACATATAGTAGTTTCTGTGTTAATATAACTGCCTTAATTTAAAGATGACTATCTAGGTATACAGCTGATTTGTGAAGGCAAGTAAGGTGAAGGAACTAAGTTATTGAGCTCCCATGAAGCAACAGAAAAATGCTCATTAGTTTCCAGGACACTATTTGAGGAAACAAAGGGATTAATGATTGATAAGAATCAAGAATATTAACATTTAAAAATAATTACCCATGTTGTGGATATTTAAAAAACACGATGACTGATGATTTGCTGTAGTTTAGGGTTAAAATTTGTGTGTAGTCAGTTTTATATTTAGGTTTTTAACCAAAAGTTTGCATTAAGGAAAGAAAGACACCTGTATTTTAAATGGTGATTCTCTACATAAATTGCTCACAGATTAGTGAATTCTATGTGTTTTCTTTCTGTTATTCATCTGAAATGTATCCAGTAGTATGCTTATTCGGTGATGGTTTAAAAACCAGAATAATTTATATTTCATTATGTGAATTTCAGTGCTGTAGATTTCCCATTTAATAGAAATCTCTTTTCAGAGATAATTGAACCTAACTCTGATATATGACATTTTCATTTCCAAGAGGATATAACCTTTACCTTTTAAGTGAAGGCAGGTTGAAGGTGATATATATGACAACCCAATTCCATATCTTAGATGAAATAGGAAACTACAGGTTCAATTTCATGATGACTTGCATTAAGGGATATTGTACTGTGTTGGGGAGCACAGAGATTAAAAAGTTATTGAATATCATATAAAAAGTGTCCATCTGGACTTGTTTTTTGAAATTTGATGCATACGGTAATGAAGGAAAGATTTTCTTAAAGCAGATTGGAGAAATGAATTTTAGCTACAGATGAAATAAAGTTATTATTTCAAAAAGCCCTCATTCTAGGGGAAAATCCAGGTTTGGGGGCTCCACTTAAGAAAAGTTAACACAAAATTTAAAATACAAAATTATATATAAATGCAAATATTGAAATGAGATTATATCAAGATAAATTCATTTTTTTAAAAGATCACAAAGGTCACAAACTTCAAAAAATCCAGAAAATAACTTATTTATATGAGTTAATAATTTTACATATCTCTAAATATTTTTGAATAAGTATTTTTAGATTGTCTCAATATGTTATTTTCTATGGAAGAAATAGAAATACAATTCATCTTTTCACTTAGCATGGTTTATCAAAAATATATTTTTCATTATTCATAAATTAGAAATGTTTTGCTTTTTTCCCTGCAACTCATATTGGGAAATATAAATGATCAGGATTTATGCAAATTTGGAAAAATTCTCCAAGTTTCCATTTATTTGTAAACTGTAAGATTTGGAAGAATTTCACATAGCCTTCTTTCTGAATACTGTGTTTTAAATCTTGTCTGTCTTTCACAGCCTATGTTCTTCATGTGCTGAGTAGTAACATCACCAAGTTTATATTTTACTGAGCAGTAAGTATTAACTTGTCCAAGGTTTACCTTTTGTAGGCTAGACTCCAAGAAACATAATTGGTGCCTTGCAAATCTTGAAGAGAATCATCTAGTCCTTGTGAACCACACACATAAATGCTCATACATCTACCCCTAGCTCTATCTCCAGTTATGCTAGGAGAAAAGATGTGACATATTCTACTATCATTGATGCCATCAATCCCTGACCACAACATGGACTGGCTGGTGCTATTATCAGCCACAAACATTGATCCAGCAGGATGGGGGAAAGTCAAGGCCATATTGCTTTTATAGCCAGGTCTAGGCTCTCAACAAGGGGAAAGGCAAAACTTCCCCATCATGGAGTTCAAAATCCCCAAATCCAAATGCCAAGATCATTTTCCTAGGCTCTGTTGTCCAATCTGCCAGATGGCTTTGGGCTGCCCCAGAGAAGCACCTGCAATCAATCCTATGCCCATGAGTTTTCTCTAATGAACACTACTGCAGCAGGCCAGATGTGTGTGCTGCTTGGCTATCTGCTCTTGTTGGTAGAACATTCACTCTGAAACTCTAATAATAAAGAACACTCTTTGGTACAATTGATATTTAACACATTAGGGGAAAATAGATTGTTCATTTTCCATGTCATCTTTTTGAACCATGTCCACTATTTCAACATTGTCTTTAATGACTTGGAAGGAGGGAAATTTTTGAAGGATTCCTTATGATATTTTTTCTAAATAGGAACTAAAAGTGAGTAGTAACCATTTTGTATACAAAATGTACCTGATGTCTAATCTCTCTCTTTTTTTTTTAAGGAGTGTATCATATATAAAATAGAAGATAACTTAAAATGACTTTCAAGTAATTATTCTAATGAAGTTGCTTGAGAATGGATTGATTAAACTGGGGAATTCATTTATTCATTCAAATATTATTATTTTCTAGATGCCAGGATAGGCACTGTGGATATAATAATGATAAATAAATCTGCTTTTTTCAACATATATTCTATTGGGTGCATAAAGAATAAACAAATATTTATGTAATATATACACTGATATGAAGATAAATGAAGCAGGATAAGAAGAAAGAGTAGATTAGACTAGTGGAGATTACATGAGCTGACCATGCTACTGAAAGTAACTCTCGCCGGCGTTTTAGAGTGAATTATAAATAAAAAACTAACAGTTCCTGTCAAAGTTGCTAGTCTTTCCACTGGTAAAGACAGAGTACTCTATGAAGTAAATTTTTCCCTAAATTGATTTTAATTGCATATCAGGTCAGCAACTTTGTATGATAAAAATGTAGTTTGGGACTTGTATCTCTGATACTAAGAATAAAAAAAATTATTCAATATACATTTATTTGTTATACTTGTAGCTTTTCAATAATAATGCATATACACTTTTAAAATATCTGTAAAAGAGGCAGCAAGAATATCAGAATAGTTTTGGAAGGCATTTTCAATTCTGTAATAGAAGAGTTCTATTATTTGATCTTTTTATATTTTATTCCAAAGTGGCTTAATGCAGTCAAATAGTTCCTGCATACTCTATGTCTTTCTCACATCATTAGTTTAGAGCTACTGCTGAGAAGTAGCATTACAATATCAGCTTCCACTGAGAGGCTATTCATACCATTGGAAATTATGGAAATTTGTAAGTAGTGACAGGTGTTTCTAAAAACTCTTCTGAATTGCCATGTTTACCTGCTTGGTAATATTGTCCAAGGATAGTGCCCTTACATTCTACAATATTTTTACAACAGCATTTAATGGTTTATTGGACCCATGCTACCAATTTAAGTACAATGTTCTAAATGTCAATATAAATAAATGTAGGGAGAACAGTGGAGGTATAAATATTAGAAGAAAATATAAGAAATGAGTAAGGAAGAAGTTTTTAATACCTTAAAATTAGAATCTCAGAAATGAGGCAGATACAGGCAATGGTGAAACTGATAACCCTGGGAATTTCCTTAAAGATATTTTTGTAAGATTATGCATAATAAATAACAAGCAGTGTCCAATAAATCAGATACACTTCTTTTCCTGTATATACCTGATATGATAATTATAAAACTCTTGTATATATCAGTGAATGTTATGGTACTGTTTTACTTGGAAAACTGTCTACTTCTGCTTTAAATTAAATGGTTAATTTCAAATCTATATATCTCTATTCTAGAAGAAGGCAAATAGTAATAATTATATCTGAATAAAAATAAATCTTGGAAGCAACTATGTCTACTTATTATCACAATATTAAAATCCTCTTAAAAGAAATTAATTTGGGAAAAGTAAGGAATATAAATCCATTTAAATGCTGAAAGAAAAATCCACCCTAAATCATGAGATTTATTTCAAATAGCAATTCTGCAACCTAGAAGAATTTAATATCAACCAACCTGCTATGACTCTGTCAGTGATTTCTCTTGTGCTTTGAATAAACAGGCTATAAAAACATAACTAGGAGATATAAAACCAAAACTATTGATGTGATTATTACAACCTGCAGATCATAAACATATCTAATATTCTACTTCACCTAGAGTTATAGTAGTGATATGTTGTCTAATATTGAAGAATAATTTCTTATCAGCAGCAAGAGTTTGTAAGTGACTTAAATTTCACTAATACAATCATAGAGAGTTGAGGGTGTTGCTACATATATAATAATCCTCTACAATTTGTGAACTATGTAGATAATATCATAGAATGATTAGTATATAGAATGTTTGGCAGAGCCATGTAATAATCAATGTCTAGTTGTTCAAATGTGGTACTTTCAGTGTCCCGCAAAGTGAAACATAAGTTTTCAAAGTTCTTCGATCATGAGATTTGTCAAACGAGTAAGCTGAGCAACCACTATCCAGGAGCACTGTCCAAAAATTACACGGTTCAGTTTCAATATCAAGCTTCAATAGGATCATGTCAGCAGCGATCAGTAGTTGCACAGACTCATAGATTCTCCCAATTTAACAAGAGGAAGAATGACCTTGAGAGATAATACAGTTCAAAGTCAATTAAAATTATGCCCGGAAATTCTCATAGGAGTTGTCAGGACCTGATATCAAGTGAGTTGGAGTACTCTCCTCCAGAACAAACATTTTTTAATTGATTTTGAAATCAAGAAAAATAATCATGTAAATATGACCCAGTGATAATCTATCAATTCTTCTGTACTGTTTGGTTTTGATAAGAAAGATAGTGGCTTTTTGACCTCAACAAACTTACTTATATTTCATCATATGCTTGTCAGAAAAAATTTGTCATGATCTGCAACTGTTTGTCTTTTTCTCAGTCTGTATTAAAGATGCCTTAATTCCCAGAGAAAATGGGAGAATATGTATTCATTTCTTTTCTGCTATTAATCTTATGCCTTTCAAATGTTGGATTTCTAGAAGATGCTATGCTGGACATTCTGTGACTTTCATTTGGCATGCAACAATGTAGTGCACTCACTGTTCATAACAGTATTCCTTTGCACTATTTGGCCAAAGCATTATTACTTACCACTTTAAGTATACTAGATTCCTTACTGGAGAAGCTTTTCTTAAGTCAACAACAGCATATTTAAATTGAAGTAAGAAAAGCAGCTCAAATGCCTCAAAATTTAAAGATTTCTAGTGTTGTTTTTTTAAGAAAATCTGGAATTCAATTGCATTTTTTATTTTGTTTATATTTTTAGCAAGGAAAAATGGATTTAATTGACTAGTCTCACATTTTTCAATGAATACCTTGGAGATATGCATTCTTTTATTATGTATGAGGTTTCATTACACTTTGACAGCTCTAACTCCCTTGTTTTTCAAAGTTAAATTAACTCAATTCTATTAGCAAACTTGCTCTCTCCTCAGCCTTACATTTTACTCTTTCCATCTATTATCTCTATCTATCTAATCGTAAAACACTACACTTATGTGCATGCATATCTTTATACCTCATATCTGAAGATATGGTCAGTTGATTTATTATTATCCTTTTGTGCCAGGAATAGGATACATTATGTGAAGAACTGAGTTAAAAGACAGTTTATGAAGTGGATGTGGCTCAAGCATGTGGTGAGCTGATGCAGCAAGGTGACACAATGAGGAGACACAAAGAGGAAACATAATGAGAGACACAATAAAGCAGGGGAGGGAGGTGGCTCAAGTGATTAAGCTCCTCTCTACCACATGGAAGATCCTGGGTTCAGTTCCCAGTGCCTTCTAAAGAGAAGACCAGCAGACACAGAGAGCACAGAGCATATGGGCAAAGAGAGCAGACAATGAGTCCAAACAATGAGGGGGAAGGGGGAAAAATAAATAAAGTAAATCTTAAAAAAAAAAAAAAAAAAGACAGTTTATGACCAGTAACCCTTTTCACATAAGATTTGTATCAACACTGCCCTTCTTTATGGGAGCAGTCAATATATAGAGAGAGTAGCCTGTGAACTGGCTTTTAGCTCATTATATTACTCATTTTATCTTTAAAAAATATGCAAACTCAATATCTACTGCATTTACATCCCACCATTTCAAGGTTCTCTGGTACAAAACAGAAATCACTTTTTAAAATGTTTTCGGTGCTTGGAATGATGATAAAGAAGAATTCAAGGGTTAACTTTCAAGGATTATCCACTGCTCCCCAAGCTCAGGCATTCATAAATAACATTACTCATTTCAATAGCACTCTTTTTTTTTTTCACAAGGAGTTTTCACAAAAATTATTGAAATTATTTTTATTCTGCCTCTCAGCATCTCTGTAGGTGTGGGATCTCTTATTATTACTATTTTGCATAGTTAAGGTTGTTGAAGGTTGTCTGTTTAAATAGTCTTACTCAAAGCTTTTAGTAATATTTGTGGTATAATTATTTAATGGAGACTTCAGAATTTAGTTTCCTGAGATCTTGCCCATCATATGCATTCCTTATTTTTTTTTCTTTGAAGAATTGAGTAGACCCCATTACAAAGGAATTGGAAAATAGAATGTTTCTACCACAAGATAACTTTCTTGAGTATAATGCATTATTCAGCCTTATTCAATAAAAGACAACATTATATGGGACATCTGTGAAACCAATATCCATACCAAAGATAATTTTTAGAAAAATATACAAGAGAAATTTTTCCTAAACTCAAGCATCTTAAAAAAAAAAAAAAAAAAGAAACCTTGAAGCTAGTGTCAGAAGCTAGGTTTAGGAAACTAAAAGGCAACTTATTTCATTGATAAAGAACAATAGCAATTTACCTGTCACCAGTATTTAATATACAAGAGGGTTGGCTTCCAAACAATGGAGTTATAAATCTTAGCAACATAGTCAGAGAAAGTAAAAGGAACTCTAAAGGCATTTTAATATCATTTATATAAAACTTGTGACTGCTGCCAACTCTAGCTAAGGGTGCACAGATTATCTCAGCTAAAAGTGGCTTTTTTAACCAACATAGACATATTATTATTCGCCTTGTTGACAAAAAGGTTTAATTGGCTAGGATGGTAGAGAACACTGTATGCCCAGTGCTACCCCATCCCTGTTAGGCTTAAAAATAACTTTACATGGTAATAAAGCAATTAAAGGTTGAGGGAAACAAATATGGGCTAAAGTGATACTATAAAACTGCTCTACTATGACTTTTAATTTTTAGGGGGTCAAATATAATGCATTCTGAGGAAAATATGTAATATTTCGAATACATTTAATTTAAATTGAGGCTTTTCACACAAGAAAGTGAGTTTCCTCACTTTGTTCCTAAGAAAGAATGTTGATTTATGTAACATCCAGGTGAGAAACAAACACAAAAACACAGGCAGGCACTCTGAAGTTGAGATAGTTATTATCTGCAATTTAAAAATAATGTTTAATAGTGCAGGGTATTTGAAAAACAATTAAATTGTAACACACTAATCAAAACATTGTAGTTATTTAAACCAACTTCAAGAATATATATTTTGAATTATGGTAAATTTTTGGGAAAAGAGGTCAACATGTCAACACACACACTGAGAAACATTTCAGATCAAGCATAAAAATAGTGACAGGGTAAATAAATAGGCTCAAAGGTTGAAAGGAGCACATAACGTAAACTCCACGAGAGTTGGGACTTTGTTTTGGTGTCTGCTGTACGTCCAGGGTGTAGAATGGGTACATATTTAACATACATTGGATGAATAAAGAAAAAAGGTACAAAGCAAAAAGCATCACCTGTTTCTACACAATGAGATGCTGCTTGAAATGCGCTTGTACTGTGCATGGTACAAATGAACCTTGTTTTGAGAAGGCCTAGAAAATACTACAGTTTTTCAGAAAGAAATAAGGTATACAGAGGAAATGCAATACTCTAGGAAAATGAACTCTGAAATTCCTCTTATATGCAGTCTTGAAAACCATGTAAAAGGTTTCATTTAAACACACCAACTACAACATCCTTAACTATTTGCAAAATAAAAGAATGATAAAAATACTGATGCAATTTTAAGGAAATAAAAATGAATACTTTATTAAATTTCTTTTGTTTTTAAATGAACAGACCAACAGAAAGTCATATTTAATTTATCACTTTTGTTAATATTGCCAATAGTCACGTGCCTTATTACAATATTAAGGAATATTAGTACAAATGTAAAAATCCCATGAAAACCAATAAAAAAATAAAATAAAGAATATTATTAGGAAATTTTTAAGTTTTAAGATATGTCATTAGATTCAATTTGAGGATCGTATTTTGATAAATTGAGATGACAAAAAATATTATTTTACCATATTGTGTTATATCTCAAGAAATAATGTTAAAACACCATGGCATTTTATTCATCTTTGTTTTCTTTAAAGAAAAATTTCTTTAAATTTTATGAATATATTAAAGCAAATATTCAAGTTTACCTTATCAAATTTCTAAAGTTAGTATGTCCTAAATTGAGTTACTGGCCCATAAATATATAGTGCCTTCCCACTATGATTCCTGGCTTGGCCTTGAGACTTGCTTTGCAAATGGAATGTTAGCAGGCTTGACACTGAAAATGTCTGGAGAAACACTTGCATGCTCCTAATTGATTTCTTGTGCATCTGCCATCACCAGAGAACATGCTCAAGCTAGGAGGCTGAAGAGTGAGAAATGCCAGGATCAGAGTCAAATGCCCCTGTTTTCCCAGTCAAGGCCAGCCAAACTCCATAAGCAATTAGACACGTGAATAATCCCAGACAAGGTTAGTACCTAGCCAACTGTCCCAGACAAGTAACAATAAATACTTATTATCATATGCCACTGCATTCTTGTGGAGGATGTTTGCTGTTATTGTTGTTTTTGTTTGGTTATTTAGATTCATAATGTTCATAGGAAAAGGTTACCTAAATATCAACAAAAGAAAAGTTATGATATTAAGTTTGTTTGTATGTGTGTGTATGTATGGCTCTTCTTTCATGAACTCTTTAACCTTATACTATTAAATCATGAGGACAGCATTTTTCTAAAGAATTTAACAATAATTAAGTCAAGCTTGATTCAATGCCATTAAAATATCTGAAAAGAACATACTAGCAGTTAGAGAATTGGTAGTATCCTTTCTATGTCGTAATGGTGAACCAAAATTTGACATCAACTATTCTATTGCTATCCTGGATGAATTCTCTAAAGTTAGTTCCCTATGGATTTTGCTTCAGTTTGTTCTCTAAAAACTTTTAGGAATTCATTAGGAATGATCAGAGGAAGAAGAAACCTGCCTATTTTCACTTGTGCTCCCTGATTTATCCTGGCAATTTCTGACCCCTTAAACTTGAAATTAATTTAAAAAAAAGACATAAATGAAGTTTTTTCCCCTCCTTTTTTCAAGGTTATGCAATTAAAAAACTCTCTTGGAGCAATACATTAGATCACTATAAATACCCCTTTAAAATATACATACTTTTTTAAGTTTACATGATTTAATATTCTAACATTGAAATTTGAAAATTGGAATGTACTTTTCATCAGACTCAGGTAAATTCAACAACCTAGTAATGCAATATAACTAGATTCTGAACGGTTTGCATCAAGGTATTTAATAATATGAACCTGCTATTTTAATCGTCTATGAATTCACGCACACACACACACACACACACACACACACACACACACACATATGCACTTCTTCTATATATTGAGTTGTATCAGAATGAATAATGGCACCCAAATATGTCCATATCATCATCTCCTGTACCTGTGAATTTTACATGGCAAAAGGGACTTTATACATGTGAATAAATTAAAGCTCCTGAGATGGGAAGATTATCCAAGATGATCAGTGGGACTGATGTAATCACAAAGGTCTTTATGAGAGGGATGCAGGGGCAGTCAGAACCAGACAGAAAGGGGATTTGATGACAGAAGCAGAGATGGGGTCACTAAACATTGAAGATGACAGAAGGTCTCACTAGCCAAGGAATACAGGTGAACACTAGAAGCTGAAGAAGGCAAAGAAACAGATTCTCTTCGCAGAGGGTCCAAAAGGTACCATGTTTGTCAACATCATGGCTTTAGCCCAGTGAAACTGATTTTGGAATTCTGACCTCCAGTTCTATAAGAGAATTAACTTGTATTGCTTTAAGTGACTAAGTTTCTGGTGACTTTATTTGTTACACCAGAAATAATACACGGGGCTAGTGAAATTGCAAGTCTATTGCGTGCTGTTTCAAGAGAGTATTTAATTTTATTTGCCTTTTCATTATACTTTCAGGCCTTCATTTCTTTTCCCCTGCTCCTAACATTACAGTGTTAAGTACACTGTACATGAAACTCATTCCCATTTAGTATTTATATTTATAAACAGATAAAAAAATTCAGTATCTCCTTACATGATAGATTATTGTCAGAAAAATTGAGTCTCATTCAAACATGGTCTTTCAAGCTGCAAATGCTTAGAGTTGTGAGTGGGATGACAGAGCTAAGTTAGCCTCCATGAGTAGTAGAATATTTTAGTTGAAAAATTACTGCTCAGGTATTCATTAATTTGTGTACATTATTTTTTATCTACATGGAAAATTTCCTGTTTTACTTTCACCATAAAATCTACAACCTTTTTATATGCTGAATGTGGCACAATTTTATTTGTCCTTCATTAACTTTAATCCTTTTTCAAATTGCTCCAGGTTGGCTTTACTATTCTGTGATTTATCAAATAAGTCATTGTTATTCCACAAAATAAAATATTTTATGCATTTTGACCAGGTGTCCTCTTATCCTTTTCTTTTCTGAATTAAAATTGTTTTTTTTTTCCAAACTCATTAACTTAATTCTTCCCATACCTTTGTAGAAGTCTGTGTTCTTCTCAATAAGATTTCCATCTTGATTATGCTTCCTTTTCTGAGCAGAAACATTTTTGGACAATACTGTGACTTATGTAAAATGTATCTTTATTGCTTTTATAGTTTTATGTTCAGTAAAGCATTTTTCTTCCTTCCTAAAATTTTAACTCCAATCCTTGGTTTCATTAGAGAATGATCCTGATATTTGTATCAACTTTCCATCAAGATATGAGATGATCTCTAATAAACTATATTTTGGCTGAAAAACAGATGGAATCTCCTAGAGAGTAATCACATTTTAAAAAGAAATAAATATTCAGTCACAAAGTCTTTCAAAATTGAAATAATAAAATTCTAGCAATGACTCATAGGTGAAGGAAGTTATTTTGTATAAATTTCCTGGTCTCAAAAACCTCACCCTTCTCAAAAATGTCATCTATTTTCGACATGTTGGCTTTGTGGCAAACTAAATTAATTTGGGCCATTGGGGATAACCTAAGGATTAGCTGCATGTATGTAGAGAAAAAAGATTTTCACTGTATATAATTCATTATACTCACTGTATGAAAATGCCTTTAGGTGAAAACAAAACATGTCCTTTATCTTGTGTGCAATTTTGAATGAGCTCTCAGACCCACATTGCTGATTTATAAACTTACTGTATGTGTTATACCCTGATTTTTATCTTTCAGTGCTTTGCTAAATTTCTAATTTAATGAATGCAGAGAAATGTATCAGGGTTTTTCTAAAATTCTCATTCATAAACGCATATTCCATATTCAGGCCAAATTTCATAACTAGGATTTTGCACTTTGCATTTTCAAAGTGTTTTATAATTTCTACCAGGATCCTATGGAACTCCTTGCTACCAAGAGTGGCTTCCAACAAAATGCTGTAGCTAACCTGTGTTACCAAGAGTATTATCACCAAATTAGCAAGTTTACTGATATAAGTAGGGAAATCCTTCTTGATCCAATCTAGTTCCTAAAACAATGGTAGTTTGACTCATTATCTGGTTTCCCAGTTCCTGCTATTAACTAACCAACAACCCTCTGCTCCTGGTCATATCACATACATGGCAGCATCAACAAAACAGCAATTCTCATGGACGTTACAGTTGCAATTTGGGCATAGGTGGGAAATGTTGATGTTCTGAATCAAATAAAATTTTTCTAAGATTTTAGTTATGGCAAAAATTTAATGAAAAAATCAGGAAATTAGGGATTATGTATAACATATTCTAAGCAGAGTTCTAATATTAACTCAAAAGACATAAGCAAAGAACAAATGTTTGTTCAATAATTTAAATGTAAATATGAATATATATGTTTATATATATAACATAGATGTGAAAAACATATCTGTATTATATATTGACATGTCTTATCCCACCACAAAATATTTACCTAAAATTTAAGCATATATGCTTTATATGAGTTTTATGCAGGGTTGACAATTCATGACTTGAAATCTTCTCTCATATGTATTAACACCAGTAACTTGTAGTTATCATTCCCTCTGAGCCTTCTACTGAAACAAGTACAATCTGTTAAGTGATCCTTTGGAGCAAGGATCATGGCAAATTATTGTTGCAGCAAGGCCCATTTTCTTTGTTGCTATTGTTAATGTTAAAAAAAATCAGGTCAGTTCAATGAAAGAGGGGAGAATATATTTACAACTAAAACTAAAATCCAGAGGTCACGTACTCCATTCCTATTCTCTTATCCAATTCCTCTTCTCTTGCTTTTTTGATCAAAACTCCTAAAAGATGTGAACTTGTTGATTCCAGAGTTCTTCCTACTGAGTATGGAGTTAGGTGAAATTGGAGATGAATAAAGTTAGTATCAATGGTAAAAGTGAAAGAAGAAGTGTATTAATATGAGCAGAGCTCACACAGAAGGAAACCTGGATATATATCTACATTGCTGCTGAATTATGCTTTTCAATTTTGAAATATGTTATATTCTGTCATAATAAATGATTCTGAAAATGCAGACGTTTCATAGATGTCAAAATGTACCTTTGGCCTTTTGATCAATTAATGATACAATAATATAAATTAAAGTATTGTAAATTTCATGGGCCTAGTGCCTTACTCCTTTTAGTTAAGAAATTACCTGCCCTTTCAGATATAATCATGCAATATTAGACAATAGATTACGTACATTTTCTCTTGTGAAACATTCCTGTTGACAGGTATGTCTGCTCGGCACCAATCACCTTCTAATTTGCACCAATTTGCACAAAGTCACACCAATTTTCAACATCTTTTTGTGTGCTTAGAAATTAATAAGAGTTGTACCTATAGAATATCTCACTAAATTATAATTTATAATAATACATTGAAATTATAAATCACACATAACATAAGCATTGAGTGATAATGGCAGCACTTACAGTGTGAATTTTGTTTACTTGAATTGGGACAAATTACCATTTTTGGCAAATTGTATCTCAGGAAATATCCAATTAAATCATTATTTAACACACAAAAGATATAAACAAGAAAATATATTATTTTAAATTGCTTCATTTTCAAATACAAGATAATAAAAACTAGCATAATGAATACTTTTATATTTCTTTCCCACTGAACTTAAAAAGAACAGAACATTTTATTCACTCTCCTTTATATATTTTGGACTATTTAGTTTTTTTGTATATTTCATATATAATCCTGGAAATAGGGCACAAAAGAAGCAATTTAATGTAATCTAGAGCACCACAGTTGGTACAAATTACTTGAGCTCAAATCTTAATGCTTACTACTAGGATGATCTCATAAATGTGGATAATAATGGAACCTAAACCAAAGCTTGTTCTGAGAAAGGAATTATATGTAAAATGTTTAGAATACTGACTAGCCATATATTCTATAAAAGTGGTTTCCATGATTTGTGCTACTACTTTGAGTTTCCTGTGTGCTAATTTTTCATTTTTATCTTTTCAGTCAATGTTGTTTAAATTTGCAACTTAGATGGCCCTTAGCTCCTTCTTATATTGCTGAGATATGCTGCTAGCATTTACAGGCCAACTAATTCTCAACAACTCAAATAGTACCTATTCATATTGTGAAGTGTCAGCATTGGCTGGCTAGGGAAATGTATGAAAAGAGCAGTTAAAGTACCATTGCTCATGAACCATTTTTCATAAATGCAAACAGTATCACCCTAGTATATCTCTGTCCATTAAAAAACCAAGGTTAAATTATTTCATGATTCATGAGGGTTCCATGAAGGGAAGCTTACCAATCCATTCTAAAAAGCACTTTGGGCTCTACCTTGATTATTTAAAACAAAACCGAATGAGACATAATAGCCTACACAGACCTAAATAACATATTAGTTTATTGATAAATCTTATTTTTTATCAATGTATGTGATGGATCTTGATTGATTTGCTGGACATAACTAGATGATATGTGAGTATTGCATGGACTGGAAATTTTGAAAACCCAATTGTTTTGATTTTCCTTCTTTTTATAAAGACTTTCTAAGATTTCTACGGTTGTGTCTTTCTTTATTATTGCTACCTTTTATATATTAAATCTTTACTGTGCACTTACACACATTTAGAAGAGGCACTGCTTTCTAATAAAAGCATGGGGTTGGAATGGATAGCTGAATAATGTTATAGTTGTTCTGTGTAACACTATGCAGGGTAAAGAGAAAAGTTACTTGCAGATTTTACATAGCCCAATTAAGTTTTATTTAATTTTGATTAGTTTTATTACTCTGAAATTTGTATTATCATTCATGCTTCTAGTTTTTTAAAATGGTGTTTTTCCTCCTTTTTCTACTAAATAATTTCTAATCTAGTGACCAATTTGTGCCTGCAAACATTTAAAAATACAATGGTGTTTTATAGAAAACTATAGATAGTAATACATTTTTATAATTCTATTTCTTAAAGCTATATTTTTTGTTCACAGAAGTGTCCTGCATTCTGAAATAATGTTCATACTTTTATTGGTGTAGAAAATGGCATTGTGATAGTAGAAAATCTTTTTAATGTTCTTTCTTATCAGAAAAACAAACAAAATAAACAAAACAAAAGTAATTAAAAAAACCTGACAATTATATCAGACAGGTCCCTCTATTGTTTCCTTTTATTTATAAAAATTTGTAACATTTTCATTCCCGAAGATTCTGGGCCATTGTTAATTCTGCTTTGATTGGGTTGTTGCAATTTTCCATTGACATGAACTTCAGGGCATGGGAGTACTAAGAGATGCCTAGAGGATCTCCTGTATTCCAGGCAAATTTTTCTTTACCTCCATTATGTAGACGCAGTTGTATTTACTTTGATAAAAAATACAACTATCACCCCAGACAATACAGTAATTCCTTCCTTTGCCTGTTGAATCAGAGGCACAAGGAACCCAAAGTGGCCAGGTGGCAGTCTTAACTTCCAGTTCAATGGATTCATTGTTGTGTTCCCTGGTAGCAGCACTCCTCCTTTTGGAACTAAGACCTGTATACCAGCAGGGCTTAAGGTTGCAGGGACAGGAAGCAAAAATTTTCTTAGTGGATCACTAGGGGTAATAGTGAGTGGTGCCACTCCTATTTCCACCCCTTGATTCGTGGACCCATGAATCCTGGCTATGGGAGAAACAGCACCATAGAGTGGACACTGATTTAGAGCATACACAGCCTCCTGGAGAACATTGCCCCAGTCCTGCAAGGTATTGCCACCTAGTTTGTGCTGTATTGAGTCTTCAAAATGCCATTCCTCCATTCTATCAATCCAACTGCTTCAGGATGATGGGGAACATGCAAAAACCAGTGAATTCCATGAGTATGTACTCATTTCCACAGATCATTTGTGAAGTGGGTCCCTTGATAAGAAGCAATGCTATGTGGAATGCCATGGCAGTGAATAAGATATTCAGTAAGTCCCTGGATGGTAGTTTTGGAAGAAGCAGTGCATGCAAGGAAGGCAAACCTGTATCTGGACTGTGTGTCTATTCCAGTTAAAACAAATTGCTGCCCCTTCCATTATGGAAGTGGTCCAATGAAATTCACATGTCACCAGGTAGCAGGCTGATCACCTTGGGGAATGGTGCCATATTGGGTGCTAAGTGTGGGTCTCTGCTGTTGGCAGACAGGGCACTCAGCAGTGTCTGTAGCCAAGTCAGCTTTGGTGAAGAGAAATCCATGTTGATGATCCCATGCATAACCTCCATCTGTACCTCCATGGCCACTTTGTTCATGAGCCCATTGTGCAATGATAAGAGTGGCTGGGGAAAGAGGCTGAGCACTAGCCACAGAGCCAGTCATCATATCCACTTGATTGTTAAAATCTTCCTCTGCTGGCGTAATCCTGTAGCAAACATTCATGCAGGACACAAATATTTTCATGTTTTTTGATGAATAGAATGGCCTATCCACATATCTTTTCCCAAGACCTCTTTGTCACCAATTTTCTAATCATGTTCCTTCCAAGTCCCTGACCATCCAGCCAAACCAATGGCAACTGCCCATGAATCAGTGTACAAATGCACCTCAGGCCATTTCTCCTTCCAAGCAAAATGAACAACCAGATGCACTGCTCAAAGTTCTGCCCACTGGGACTATTTGCCTTTACCCCTGTCCTTCAGGGACATACCAGAAATGGGCTTCAGTCCTGTAGCTGTCCACTTTCAGGTGGTACATGCATATCATGCAGAACCATCCATAAACCAGGCCCAGATTTTCTCTCCTCAGTTGACTGATTGTAAGGAACTCCCCAAGAAGCCATAAGTGTGGGAGGGAAAAAAGAAGGTACTATGGCAGGAGTGGTGACCATGGGCATTTGGGCTAATCCTTCATGTAACTTATTTGAGGCTTCAGGACATGCTTGAGCCCTATCTTGTATATACCACTTCTACTTTATTATGGAGTACAGCGATGTACACACAACTTTATGGTTTGGTGCATCAGACAATACCCAGCTCATGATTAGTACCAGCTCAGGTTTCATGGTAACATTGGGGCCTGTGGTTAAGTGTTCAGTCTCTACTAAGACCCAGTTGCAGGCCAAAAGGTGTTTCTCAAAAGAGGAATAGTTATCTGGAGATGTCAGGGCTTTGCTCCAAAATCGTAAGGGTCTGCATTGTGACTCTCCGATAGTGGTCTTCCAAAGATTCCCAACAGCATATCCATTTGCCACTGAAACTTTGAGCATCATTGGATCTGCTGGATCATATGGCCCAAGTGGCAGTGCAGCTTGCACAACAGCCTGGACCTGTTGCAGTGTCTCCTCTTGTTCCAGTTCCCACTCAGAACTAGCAGCTTTTCTGGTCACTCAGAAAATGTATTGGAGTGGCACATCCAAATGAGGAATGTATTTTCTCCAAAATCTGAGAAGACCAACTAAATGTTGTGCCTTTTTTCTGGTCACAGGACGGGCCAGATGCAATAGCTTATCCTTCATTTTAGAAGGGATATCTCGACATGCCCCATACCATGGGACACCTAGGAATTTCATCAAGGTGGAAGGCCCCTGTATTTTTGTTGGATTTGTCTCCCATCCTCTCTCAAGCAAATGCCTTACCAATAAGAATAGAGTCATTGTTATACTTCTTGATCACTAAAGCAATCAACATGATATCATCAATATAATGGAACAGTGTGATGTCTTGTGGGAGGGAGAGATGATCAAGTTCTCTGCAGACAATGTTATGACAGAGGGCTGGAGAGTTGATTAACCCTCAAGGCAGGACAATGAAGGTATATTGCTGGCCTTGCCAGCTGAAAGCAAACTATTTCTGGTGGTCCTTACTAATAGCAATTGAGAAAAAAGCATTTGCCGGATGAATAGCTGCATACCAGGTTCCAGGGGATGTGTTGATTTGCTCAAGCAATGATACCACATCTGGGACAGCAGCTGCAATTGGAGTCACCACCTGGTTAAGTTTACAATAATCTACTGTCATCCTCCAAAGTCCATCTGTTTTCTGTACAGTTCAAATAGGAGAGTTGAATAGGGATATGGTAGGAACCACCACCCCTGCATCCTTCAAATCCTTAATGGTAACATTGAGCTCTGCAATTCCTCCAGGGATCTGCTGTTGTTTTTTATTTACTATTTTGCTAGGTAGGGGTAGTTCTTGTGGCTTCCACTTGGCCTTTCCTAACATAACATCCCTCACTCCACAAGTCAGGGATCCAATATAGGGATTCTGCCAGTTACTGAGTATGTCTATTCCAATTATGCATTATGGAACTGGGGAAATAATGACCAAATGGTCCAGGAATCCACTGGACCCACTGTGAGATGGATCTGAGCTAAAACTCCATCAATCGCCTGACCTCCATAAGCCCCTATTCTGACTGGTGGACCACAGTGATGTTTTGGGTCTCCTGGAATTAGTGTTACTTCTGAGCCAGTGTCTAATAATCCCAAAAATGTCTGATTATTTTCTTTTCCGCTATGCACAGTTACTCTGGTAAAAGTCCAAAGGAGTCTTTGGGGAATGCTGGGGAAAAGATTAACTGTATAAATTTTTGGCAGTGTAACTTGGTCCTTCCCCAGGGGGACCTGGCCTTCTCCTCATTCAAGGGCTCTGGGTCTGTAAACTGTCTCAAATCTGGGCATTGTTTAAGGGACTGTGATTTTCTGTGTCTGTAATTCAAGTTAGGGTATTGTTCACACAACCTAGAACACTTCTATTTAAAAAGATCAAGTAGCAATTGAGTAGACTGCCTGTGTATTTCACTTTTAGGTACCCCATGCCATAACTCCATACAATTCATACTCTTCTGATTGCTGCTTTGAGTCTGCGTTTTTTTGTGTTAGGCATGCCCACCTTGTCTTTGGTGATTAACTGCTGATACTTAGCTTTTACCAGCCCAAGCTCTGATTATCCCCATAATGTTTAAGGATTCTAGTTCCATGACAGCATTTCCTACAGTAATTTCTGGACTACAGAGAAGAGCAACCACAGAGCTCTTCAGGGAACATGGAGTTATCCTTCCAAATTTATTCCTCACAGTCCTGGTTAAAGGTGTTTCCTCTGGACATTCCTGTGGTGGGTGGGCAGGTCTTAAATCCATTATAGCACTACAATCTCTCTAAGGTTTTGAATTTTCTCTTTTACTGTATACCAGGATAAACCAGGAATATCGACCTCAGATATTCTAGGCCATCTTTAGGTCCATGTTTCAGTCAGTCACCAAACAAACTCTTAGAGCCCTTTCTAACCCCTCAAACTACTGTATTGAGTCCAGAATTTCTGCTTATTAGGTCCATATCAATAAATTCAACTTAATCCAATTTTATAATCCTTCCACCATTATGCCATATACTTAGCATCCATTCCTACATATATCCACAATTTCTGTCTATATAAATTGGAAAACTCATGCAGCTCTTCTTTTTTAATTTAGATTGCACAAATGTTACTTAAAAAATATATGGGATTCCCATATGTGAGGCTCCCCTCACTGCCCACATCTGTCCCCATTAACAACATCCTTCATTAGTGTGGTACATTCATAGCAATTGTGAACACATTTTGGAGCATTGCCACTAAGCATGGATTATGGTTTACATTTTAGTTTACACTCTATCCCACACAATTTTGTAGGTTATGGCAAGATATAATGGCCTTTATCTGTCATTGCAATGTCATTCAGGACAATCCTCAAGGCCCAAAAATGCGCCCATGTTACACCTGTTTTCCCTCTCTCTGACCTTAGAACCTCCAGTGGCCACTGCCTCCACATCAATGATATAAGTTCTTCCATTGCTAGAATCACAATAAGTCTATAGTAGAATATCAGTAAGTGATGGTGATGCCCACTTCACCTCTAATTGAGAAGGGACTTCAGTTTTATATGGACAGTGGATAAGACTCTCTTGTTTGCATTTGTAGGCTCTCTCGGTTCCTTGGTATGTTAGTTGTCCATCATCACCTTCTTTTTAGTTGTCCTGGGTGAATCCAATGAACTGGAGAGTAGGTGTTGCAACTCTGTTGAGACTCAGGGCCCAGCTGTCACATGGACAGCCCAAAGATTGAAGTCTCTTGGACATACACTTACCAACTCCAGCACCAAATATAGGTTCAAAGAGAAGGGACTGAAGAGCTATGTGTAGGGAAAACACAACTGAGCCCAACTCTGTCACTATGGGGAGCATAAATGCCAAAGTAGGGCTAACTGGCAAGGCACTAAACTCATGGGCTATCTACTCTGACTATAGTGCCTGGGTGTCTCCAGAGCCTTCTGGAGCTCCACTATTTGGCGTAGTGTCTAATTTGGCAGTCCGTGAGATCCTGATGAGACTTGGGGTATTCTTGCTGTTACATCAGAGAATGTGGCAGAGCTTCCCAGGATGGGATTTCAATACTCTTTCGGTTATTGTGTGAATCTCCACCCACCGTGACAATGCCCCATGAACATTTGAACATATTTATATGCCTTATATGTATGCCCAGGCGAGCTTCCTCCTATGTATCCCCCTTCACTGACACCCCACACAAAAGGTCCTCCCCTGCCACTGTTTTGTGATACTTCTTCAAAAACATAGCCAATAAAACAGCCAAATACAATTAATAAAAAATTAAATAATAATGATAATTTTAAAAATAGGAAATAAAATCCAAAAAGTTTAAAAAATAAAAAAATTAAAATATTTGGGATAATAAAAATAATGAAAAACTATTTAAAATTTTTTTTTGACATTTTGCCTTTCATCACTGTAGATACAGTGACATTTTCTTCCATTTATTCCCCTAATGTCTTACTTTTTTCATTTTTCTTCAAAGAAGTTTTTGGTCACAGCAAAGTCATGTACAGAATATTGGGGACTCCCATATATCCAACATCCTCTCCCTTTTCCAAACCGATTCCTTATTGATAACATTTTATATGTAGATGGTACATTTGTTACAATTGATGCAAAAATATTTGAAACATATATACCAACTATGGTCAGTGGTTCACATTATGGTTTACATTTTGGACCATGCACTTTTATAAATTTTGATGAAACTTAACATGGCCTGTATCTATCATTGCAAGATCATGTAGAAAACTACCATCGCTCTCAAAATGCCACCTGTTCCATCTATTCTATTCCCCCCTCTCCTTCCCCTCAGGATCCATGGCAACCACCAGGCTTCATTCTTTGCAAGACCATATTCAAGCCCAACACTCTGGGCTTGACACACTGGTCTGTCTTCCTCTATTGGGCACCGCCCATGTTCTCGAGACACTCTGGCCTTTCTATTTAAGAACATAGCAGGCCTCCCCACAATGGGAGTCTAGCACATTCCCACTCATGATGTGGGTCTCACCCACTGATTTAACACACTATGTCAAGATGAACATTTGATCACTCTCTAGAAGCCTCCCTTTGTTGTGGCATCCCGAATGTCCCCCACATACAGCATCTGAAACCAGTAACCCTACCTTGCCCTATTGACAAAAGAGCATTCCCAACATTGTAGTTTCAACCACATACCAACAATCCCCAGTGCTCACTAGTTCCCTCCCCCAACCCTCCCCCTATTTCCATGGACAGTCCAAACCCCCTCCACACTATACCCCTCTGAAATACCTGCACTCTCTAACCCACTGAATAACTATACACTTTCACCTTATCATAGATTTTGCCCATATGGGCATTGGCTCACAACCTTCTTCTCCCTTTCTATTTCCTTAAAACCAATCTTCCAGACTCTAGCTCTGTGAGTTTGTTCAATTTGCTTAATTCATATTAGTGAGGTCATGTAATATTTGTACCTCAGTGTACCTCAGTGCTTGCTTGGCTTGCTTCACTCAACATAAGATACTCAAGATTCATCCATGTTATCCTGTGCGTTAGCACTGTAGTCCTTATTACAGCTGAGTAATATTCCATTGTATGTATGTACCACATTTTGTTTATCCATTCATCTATTGGTGGGCATTTGGGTTGATTCCACCTTTTGGTAATAGTGAATAATGCTGCTATGAATATTGGTGTGCATATATCTGTTCATGTGCTTGCTTTCAATTCTGGGTATATAACCAGCAGTGGAATTGCTGGATCATATGGCACTTCAATAGTTAGTTTTTTCAGGAACTGCCAAACTGCCCTCCACAATGGCTGGACCATTCTACATTCCCACCAGCAGTGGATGAGTATTCCCATTCCACCATATCCTCTCCAAAACTTGTAGCCCTCTGTTTTTTTTAATAGCTGCAAGCCTAATGGGTCTAAAATGGTATCTTATTGTAGTTTTGATTTGCATTTCCCTAATAGCTCATGATGTTGCTCCTATTTAACATTAGAAGTACTTGTTCGAGAACTTAGGCAAGAAAAAGATTAAAAGCATCAAATTGGAAAGGAAGAAGTAAAAATTTACTTCCTAAAATTTAGTTCCTAATAGCTCATCATGTGCTTTTAAGCCATTTGTATTTCTTCTTTGGAGAAGTGTCTTTTCAAGTCACTTGCCTATTTTTTTAATGAGTTTTTTTGTCTTTTTATTTTCGAGGTGTAGGATCTCTTTATATATGGTGGATATTAGGCTCCTATCAAATATACTGTTGACAAATATTTTCTCCCATTGGGTAGGCTGCCTTTTGACTTTCTTGATAACCTCCTTTGAGGCATAAAATGTTTTCATTTTGAGGAGATCCCATTTATCTATGTTTTCTTTCCCTGCTCGTGCTTTGAGTGTGAATTTCATGAAAGCATTTTCCTATTAGAAGGTCCGGTAGATGTTTCCCTACATTAACTTCCAAAATCTTTATGGTCTTGGCTCTTGTATTTAGATCTTTGATCCATATTTAGTTTTGTTTTTTTTGTATAAGGTGTGAGATGGTGCTCCTCTCTCATTCTTTTGGATATGGATATCCAGTTCTCCAAGCACCATTTGTTGAAGAGGCCATTCTGTCCCCGTTGAGTTGGCTTGGTGGCCTTGTCAAATATCAGATGTCTGTGTATGCAAGGATCTATATCAGAATGTTCAGTTTGGTTCCATTGGTCGCTATGTCTATCCTGTGCCAATATCATGCAGTTTTGACCACTGTAGCTTTGTAGTATGTTTTAAAGTCAGGTAGTGTGATTCTTCTGATTTTGTTTTTCTTTTTCAATATTTCTATGGCTCTTGCCCTTCCAGATAAATTTCATAGTTAGTTTTTCCAATTCAGTAAAAAATGGTGTGGTAATTTCTATTGGGATTGTGTTAAATCTGTAGATCAGTTTGGGTAGGATAAGCATCTTAATGATGTTTATTCTTCCCATCTCTGAACAGGAAATATTCTCCCATTTATTTAAGTCTTCTCTGATTTCCTTTAACAGTGTTGTGTAGTTCTTTGCATATGTCATTTACATCTTTAGTTAAATTTATTCCTAGGTATTTGATTCTTTTAGTTGCTATTGTAAATGGGATTTTTTTTTCTTGGTTTCCTCCTCAGATTGTTCATTGTTGGTGTATAAAAATACCACTGATTTTGGCACATTGATCTTATAACCTGCCACTTTACTGAATTCATTTATAAGCTCTAGAAGCTTTGTTGTAGTTATCTCAGGACTTTCTATGTATAGGATCATGTCATCTGCAAATAGTGAAATTTTTACTTCTTCCTTTCCAATTTGATGCTTTTAATCTTTTTCTTGCCTAAGTTCTCGAGCAAGTACTTCTAATGTTAAATAGGAGCAGTGAAAGTGGGCATCCTTGTCTTGTTCCTGATATTAAAGGGAAAGCTTTTAGGACTTCTCCATTGAATATGATGTTAGCTGTGGGTTTTTCATATATACCCTTTATCATGTTGAGGAAGTTTCCTTCTGTTCCTATCTTTTGTAGTGTTCTTATAAGAAAAGGGTGTTATATTTTGTGAAATGTTTTTTCTGCATCTATGGTGCTGATCATTTGATGTTTTGCTTTTGATCTCTTTATGTGGTGTATTACATTGATTTTCTAATGTTGAACTATCCTTGCACACCAAGGCTGATACCCAATTGGTCATTGTGTATAGTTCATTTGATATGTTGTTGAATGCAATTAGCAAGTATTTTCTTGAGGATTTTAGTGTCTAGGTTCATTAGAGAGATTGGTCTGTAGTTTTCCTTTCTTGTGGCATCTTTATGAGTCTTTGATATTAGGGTGATGTTGTCATCATAGAATGAGTTAGGTAATGTTCCCTCCACCTCTATTTTTTGGTTAGTTTAAGCAGGACTGGTGTTAATTCTCTCTGGAATGTTTGTTTGAATTCACCTCTGAAGCTGTCTCTTCCTGGACTCTTCTGAGTTGGAAAGTTTTTGATTCTATCTTATTCTGGTCATTGGTCTGCTGAGTTGATCAATTTCTTCTTTCATCAATGTAGGCTGCTTGTGTGTTTCTAGGAATTTATTCATTTCCTCTAAATTATCCCCCAATTGTTGGTATACAATTTTTTCAAAGTATCCTTTATGATACTTTTTATTTCTGTGGGGTCACAGGTGATATACCCTTCGTCATTTCTTATTTTATGGATTTGCATCTTCTCTCATTTTTTCTTTGTTAGTCTAGCTAAGGGTTTGTCAATTTTTTTAATTGTGAAGAACCACCTTTTGGTTTTGTTTATATTTCTAGTGCTTTCTTATTTCAATTTCATTTAGTTCTGCTCTAATCTTTGTTGTTGCCTTCTTTCTATTTCCTTTGTGGTTATTTGTTATTTTTTTTCTAATTCCTCAAGGTGTGCAGTTAGGTCTTTGATTTTAGCTCTTTCTTCAGTTTTAGTATAGGCCTTTATGGCTATGACATTTCCTCTCAGTACAGTTTTTTCTGCAACTCATAAGTTTTGATACGTTGTGTTGTCATTTTCATTCATTCCAAGGTAGTTACTGATTTCTTTTGTGATTTTCTCTTTGACCCACTGTTTGTCCAAGATTGTGTTGCTAAATTTCTATATCTTTGTGCCTCGTCTGGTTCCCTGTCTTTTATTGATTTTCAGCTTCATTCCATTATGGTCAGAAAAGTTACTTTGTATGATTTCTGTCTTTCTGAATTCATAGTGAGTTGTTCTGTGCCCTAGAATGTGGTCTATCCTGGAGAATGAGCCTTGTGCACTCGATAAGAATGTATATCCTACTGTATTTGGGTTCAGTGTTCTGTATATGTCTATTAGGTCCACATCCTCTAATTTATTATTCAAAGTCTTTGTTTCTTTATTGATTCTCTGTAGAGATGTTCTGTCTAATGGTGATAATGGTGAATTAAATTCCAACACTATAATTGTAGAGGCATCTATTTCTCCACTTAGCTTTTCCAGTATTTGCCTCATGTATTTTGAGGTGCCTTGGTTAGATGCATAAATGTTTATGATTGTTCTTTCTTCCTGATAGATTATCCCTTTTATTAATATATAGTGTTCATTTTTGTCCTTACAATAGTTTTGCATTTAAAGTCTATTTTGCCCAATATTAGTCTAGCTACTCCTTCCCTTCTTGGGTTATTGTGTGCTTATAGAATTGTTTTCCAACCATTCTCTTTCAGCCTCCATGCATCCCTGTGTCTAAGGATGTTCTTGTAGACAGCATATAGATGGGTCATATTTCCTCATCCATTCTGCCAATCTGTGTCTCTTGACTGGTGAGTTTAATCTATTAACATTTAATGTTACTACTGTAAGTGAATTACATTAGTCATATTTTCTTTAGGTTTATGTATGCCATATGTTGTTTTTATTTCTCTTCTTATCTTTTTAGTTGTTCTTACACTCTTCTCCAACTGTCATTCTCTCCTGTTTTTTCTTTTTGACCTGCAGAGCTTCCTTTAGTATGTCTTTAAGTGCAGGTTTCTTATTGACATACTCTCTTTATTTATGTTTTTCTGTGAATATTTTGAACTCTCCCTCATTTTTGAATGCCAGTTTTGCTAGATAGGGAATTGTTGGCTGGAAGTTTTTTCTTTTAGCACTTTGACTATGTCATACCACTGCCTTCTTGCCTCCGTGGTTTCATATTAGAAATCAGCCCTTAATCTTATCAAATTTCCATTGTATGTGATGGTTCTCTTTTCTCTTTCTGCTTTCAGTATTCTCTCTGTGTCTTAAGCATTGGGCAATTTGACAAGTATATGTTTTGGAGTGGGCCTGTTAGGATTTAGACTGTTTGGAGTGTGCTGTGCTTCCTGGACATATACATCCATGTCCTTCAATAAACTTGTGAAGTTTTCAGCCATTATTTTCTCCAACACACCTTCTGGCCCCTTTCCTTTCTATTTTCCCTCTGGGATGCCTATAATGTGTATGTTTGTATGTTTCGTGCTTTCATTCAAATCCCTGAGTCCCTGCTGGATTTTTTTTTCTGTCTTTTTATCTATTTGTTCTACTATCTGTTTCATTTCATCTGTACTGTCTTCCCCATCACTGATTCTTTCTTCCGCATGTTCAAATCTGCTCTTATGTGCTTCCAGTGTATTTTTGATTTTTGGATTGTGCCATTCGTCAGCATCATATCTGTTATTTTTTTATGTATGTTTACAATTTCATCAGTGTGTTCTCCCAGTGTAATCTTGACATCCTTAATCTCTTTCTTCACTTCATTAAGTTGATTCATAATGTTTCTTTGGATATCTCTGATTAGCTGTTCCATGTTCTGCATCTCCTTCTGTTTTTCATTTGGTTCATTGGACTGGGCCATGTCTTCCTGTTTCTTAGTATGAGTTGCAATTTTTTGTTGGTGTTAGGCATCAGTTTATTTTGATGGGTTTGTTCAGTTGATTTGCTACACTTTGTAATCTAGAGTTTTGATTTGTTGTTGTTTTTGTGTGTGGTAAGTTATCATTTTGACACTTAATTCCTCTTTTTCTATTTCCTTGCTGTTTATGTTCCCTTGGGGAAAAAATTAGGGTCAGAGAAAGGAAAGATGCAAGAAAAGAAAAAAAGGATAATAATAGTAAAAGTTAGAAAGTGAGCTGTATATGACCTAAGAAAAAGAATAATTAACTTGAGTAAGAAGTACAGAAGAATAAGAATAAAAAAACTGGACTACAAAAATGAGATGAAAACCTAAGTAGAGAAAGATAGATAAGATGAATTAAAAGGATAGAATGGTCAGAAGAGAGGGAAAAAGAAAAGAAAAGACAAATAGAAAAAATAGTAAAAAAGAACGAAAACAGAAAAAAAGGAGAGAGAAACAAAGACAAGGAATATTGAAGACCAAAGAAAAAGAGGTGGAATGTAAGAAGAAGAATGTATCTTCTTAGAAGATAGAAAAATGAAGGAAGGCAAAGAAATAGCGTAGGTTGACAAATTTGGTAAACAAAAGAAAAATTTGGTAAACAAAAGAAGGGGAAACACAATAAAGAATAAACAAGACAGCAATACCTGATTTAAAAAGGGGCAGGGGGAGGGAGAAAGAGGATAAAAAAAGAAAGAAAAAACAAAAGAACAAAAAACAAACAAACAAAAACCAAGGAAAAACAGCCTTCCCTCTTTTGTCCCTAAGGCTGCTAGAGCTCATCAATCAATTATCCTGTAAATGGCCCTCTGCTGGTTTTGAACTGGATTTTAGCAAGTAAACTAAGTTAAACTAAAAAGTGGAAACTTTTTTGTAAGAAAAATAAGAGATCAAAGAAAAGCTAATACAAAAAGATTATCTATATATACCCTGCCCTAAAGTATAAAAAACAGCTGGATGTCTGATAACTGGGTGGATTACTTCTCTAAGAAGAGTCGGGAATCAAACCAGGACCATGTATATTCAAGGCAGGAACTCCTCCACTGAGCTAAACTTTCTTCTTGGGTCAGTTAGCCTTTCAGAAACCTATCCTCCCACTTTCCCTCAGGCAGGTTAAAATCTTTGCAGTTGGCCAGAGTTCTGCTGATAAGATGACTGTCTGTCCCCACCCCCTTTCTATTCTAATTGCTTTCTCTTCCAGGGCAGCTTGGAATGACAGCCTGTATGAGTGGATCCCTCCTTCCCACTCCTGGTCAGGTCAAGGACCCTTCACAGATTCAAAAGGGACCATGGTGACTGAACTCAACACAAAGAAATGACTCTTGACCCTCTACCAGACCCCTCCTCATCCCAGGGGACCCTAAATAGGCTCTTAAAAGCTTATTGAGGTTTTCTACCACCTGCCTTCCTTAGAGGAGTTGGAATTTTGATCATTTTCAGTGCAGGACCAGTCAATTGCCTGTCTCTACCGTCTCCCCACCCAAATTCCTCTCTCCTAGGGTGGCTGGATGCATCGGGCTGCCTGAGCAGATTCTCTTCTCCCCTCTTCCTGGGGCCACCTCCAGCTGGTATGCTCCCCAAAGTTCAAATGGGGCCCAGGTAACCAACCCACATATAGGAAATCCCTCTCCACCCTTCACTAGGACCCTCTCCACCAGAGAATTCTCCTTCCCACTCAGTGGCTGGTGGGAGTCAGGGTTTTTGTGGAGGCTTTTTGCCTTGATATGGGGCTTAGCCACCCACTGGTTCCAGCCACAGGGCTGAGAAACTCATGGTTTTCCCTTGGGCTCTTTATCTCTTTGTTGGTTCTCTCCAGATCAATGCCCTGAAACCTCCT
>JAQZBX010013771.1:0-12209 GCA_029593785.1 Cabassous unicinctus
GCTGTGTGTTTCTTCCGTGTCTGCTTATCTCCCCCTTGCTGTGAGGTCCTGCTGCATCAGCCCACCGCGCTGCGCAGCCGGCCTGCTCTCACAAGGAGGCCCCGGGAAGCGAACCCGGGGCCTCCCATATGGTAAACGGGAGCTCTATCCATTGAGCCACACCCACTTCCCTCAGTTGGCTTTAAGTAAAGGACATTACATCGGTAATGTGAGCCCTGGAAGTTGAGGTACAAAATACAATCCAAAAGGAGGTGTGTTACACTCCAAAACAGCTCCATGATTTTTCTAATTTATTCAGTCAAAAATCAGGGGAATATGTGTGGGGATGGATAGTAAGGGTGTGGGATAACGGCGGAAGAACCATAAAGTTGGAACAAGCTGAATTTATTAATATGGGCCCATTAAGCAGAGATTCTAGATTCATTGCTGTAGCTCAAGGGGGTTAGAAAGGGCTCTAACAGTTTGTTTGGTTGATTGGCTGAAACATGAACCAAAAGGCAGCCTACACTAAATGTAGTTTAGATGCCAGAACTGTCCAGGTATACTACAGAGGATAGTATATAAAGACTTAGGGAGATTGAAATGCTAGAGTGGATTTATGATCTAAGACTTGCTTACCTACTCCCAGAGGGTTCAGAGGACACACTTTTCACCACGAATGTGAGAAATAAATTTGTGAGCCCCAGTATCCTTGAAGAACCTTATGGTCACTCTTCCCTGTAGACCAGAAATTGCAATGGGAATTGCTGCCAGTGAACTGGGATTCTTAAATGCAATGGGGTAATTGGATCCCAGGGTTCCAGAAGCCAAGTGGTTACACTTAATCACCAAAGACAATGTGGACATCAGAGTCAAAGCAGTAAACAGAGTAGCCTGACTTATAGAGCCTTTGGTGTTGGCTAGTTGATCATGTTGTCCCTAGAGATAGGCAGTCTACTAAATTGATAATTGAGCTGTATAAATGTAAGAGTTCTAGGTCCAATGAACACAAGCCTAACTTGAATCACCAAAACAGAGTCACAGCCCCATTCCCAGACTTCAACCAGTTTACAGGACCAGAACCCACTGAATGAAGAGGAAGCTGAGGTCCCTTTGTGAGTACCCTGCTACACTGCCAAAAATCAATAGTGTTACTCTTCTCAGCGTTCCCCAAAGGGACCTATTGCCTTTAACCAGGGTGACTGTGCATTAGGGAAAAGGAAACAATCAGAGTTGGGGGGAGGGAGAGAGGTTACTGGACACAGGCTCTGAAATGACATTAATCCCAGGAGACACAAAACATCACTGTTATTCATCAGTCAGAACAGGGGCTTATGTAAGTCAGGTGATCAATGGAGTTTTAGCTCAGGTCCATCTCACAGTGGGTCCACTGGGTCCCTAAATCCATCCTGTGGTTATTTCCCCAGTTCCAGGGTGCATAATTGGAATAGACCTATTTGACACTTGGCAGAATCCTCCACAATGGCTCCCTGACCTGTGGACCAGGGGCTATCATGGTAGAAAAGGCCACATGGAAACCAGTAGAACTCCCTCTACTTAGGAAAACAGTAAACTAAAAGAAATACTGTCTTCCTGGAGAGATTGCAGAGATTAGTGCCACTATCAAGGACTGCAAGAGTAGAGGTAATGATTCCCACCACATCCCTATTTGGCTTGTACGGAAAACAGATGGATCTTAGAGGATGACAGCATATTATCGTAAACTCAACCAGTTGGTGATTCCTATTGCAGCCACTGCTCCAGATGTGGTTTCATTACTTGAACAAATGAATGAATCTTCTGGTACCTGGTATGTAGCTATTAAGCTGGCAAATGCTTTCTCTCAATACCTATTATTGAAGGAATATGGAATGGGTAGTAGATGAAGGTAGTTATAAATACTAACTACAACCACATGGTCCATTGCAGAAATGAGGATTATGAGTATTTCTTTTTTATTTTGTTATAATATGTTGTGTGTGTGTGTGTGTGTGTATTAGGCAAATATCTTTGTTTTTCTTTCTTCTCTTATCTCTTTATCATATAACATAAGATATATTACTAATAGCTAACTTTACATCACAGTATTTATGCTACAGGATATCAAGGAGAAAAGTAAACATCACCCAAGACTTTGAATCCTCTTTTGGGGAAAGGGATTAGTGTGTTTTCTGTTGTACACAGGATTGTTGTATCAAGTTAGGCAGAAGTTAGACTTCGTTGTTTTCTGTATTTGGAGATTAAGTATGGTTTAAGGAGATGCCTATGGGTATCAAGTTGATGAAGGGTGGACTGTAATGGTTAGTTTTGAGTTGCTCTGTTTTTCTTTTAATTTTGAAAACACATATACAACATAAACATTCCCATCTCAACCACTTCCAAGAATACCATTCAATGGAATTAAGCACATTCACAGTGCCGTACTACCCTCACCACCATCTATTACCAGAACTTTCCCAACCATCCAACTATGCATTAACTCCCCATTCTCCCTCCCACACTGCCCCTGGTAACCTACTATACTTTCTGTTTCTATTAGTTTACATATTCTAACTATTTCAAATACATGGAATCATACATCTGTCCTTTCGTGTCTGACTTATTACACTCAACATGATGTCTCCAAGACTCATCTATATAGTGGCATGTATCAGAATTTCATTCCTTTTTAAGGCTGAGTAATATTCCAACATATGAATATACCACATTTTGTTTATCCATTCATCTGTTGATGGGAATTGTTAGTTTCATGTGTCGACTTCACTAGGCCATAGTACCAGTTACTTAACCAACACTAATCTAGGTGTTGTTGTGAAAGTATTTTGTAGATGTGGTTAACATCTACAATCGCTGACTTTAAGTAAAGGAGTTTACCCTCAATAATGTGGGTAGGCCTCATCCATTCATTAAAGGCCTTAAGAGCAAATCTGAGATTTCTCAAAGAAGAAATTCTGACTTAAGATTGCAGAGTTTTAAGGCAAGTTTAAGGAAACTCCTGCTTGTGTTTCCAGCCTGCTGGCCTGTCCCCACAATCATATAAACCAATTCCCTAAAATAAATCTCATCATGTATATATAGATATATATACATATATACATTATATATATATATACGTATATACATTATACATATATATATATAATTGGTTCTGTTTCTATTGGTTCTTTTTCCCTGGAGAACCCTGAAGGAAACATCAAGTAAGGTCAAATGCCTGAGGAAGGACTAGAACCTAGCATCTAACTCCAGACCTAGTGCTATTTCCACCCCAGGGCAAAACTCTTCATGACTGCTTTCCCGTCTTCCTCAGCCTCCAAACCAGGCAGTAATGAAGGATAGCTGGCAGGTCTTTATTCTTCTCAGATATTTCAACCCCTTCAGCTCACATAGCTCAGTCTGCTATTTAGAACATTAAAGCTTCTTTAGCATATTTTGTGAAAGGCCAGCGTGCAAGCTCTGTACCGACAGCTGTGATACAGGTTTTCACTGACTGCCACATCATACTTAGCATGGCTTGGTATGGAAGTCAGTTTGTAGTTCCACCCTGACTCTGATGGCTGCTTCTAGCTAAATCAGGGCCCTTCTGACTGAGGTCCAAGGGCAGCTAAGATTCTTTCCCACCCCAGTTCCAGGTCAGAGCTATCTGTACCAGAGTGCTTTTTTTCTCTAAGCTATCAATTCACTCCCACGGATTCTCCAATCAGAATCTTTCCCCCTTTTCCCAGATCCTACAGGTTTGAATCTATTTGGGGAAGTGACCCTTTTTTAAAATTTTGTCCCCACCTTTCTCTTTAGACATCCAAGAATCTTCTTTCATCCTTTCTGAAAACTCCAAAACTGGTCCAGAACTTACCCTCCTCTTCCTAGCCTTATTCTCGGCCATCATAGTTTCTAAATTCTTCACATTTCCTGCCATAGTTTTCCAGATCATAACCCATCTCATCTTCTAAGAAAAACCAGGCCTAGGCTATTCCAAACAGAAAGTTTTTCTTATTTTCAACACTACACCTTCGTCATTAACTTTCTTCAGCATATCTTTGCTGTAGGATGCCTTCAACACAAAGAAAGTCCAGTCAAGCAGGCTCAGTCAAGCACAATGCAAATCCATTTTATTACAGCAAGTGGACTCTTTAAAGGGCAAACTCTTTTCAACTATGCAAAAGTAGATAAATCACACATATTCATTACCTAAAAAAACAAACAAACAAACAAAAAAACACAAATCACAGGCTTTGAGTGTGTTTCTTGCTCATGTTCTATTCTTATTTCCACCTTCCCCTAGGCTTTCCCCAACCCCAGTCCCCCATAACCCACCTGCTCCATTCTACCCCATAACTCTGTAGGTCCATTGGGATGTGTGGTCCTCCCTGTCTAGTTTTTCCACATCTTATCATTGAACCAAGGCTAGGCTACACTCCAAGGCACCCTGACACTGGAGAAAGGGATACTCCCCTTGTCTCCTGCAGACTTTTCCCTGGATTAACCCACCTCACCCTACCCCCGGTGACCCCAGGCTCCTCTCCACTCTCCTAAACTGTTCCATATTGTCTCCTGCAGACTTCTCTTTTCTTTTAGTTACTCTTGACCACCAAGTTAATCATAGTGACATCATTTGGTTTTCAGCTCCCAGTTTCTCTAAAATGCTTTCATTATTTTCATCTCTGCCTCTCCTTCAGAGAGGGCCTTTGCCCAAACCCAATATCAGGTCCACAGCTGGCACATAAGGCATTTTGTTCCTATTTCAAAAAGTTGTCCCCTCTGGGCAGGCAGGGTCTTGGCAAGGGGAGCAAAGGCTGGATTTCAGCCTCTACGTGCTGCCAGCATGGGCATCTAAACTCCGTAAATGCACATAGCAGCCATACCCAAGGCACAGACTTTGAATTTCAAATGAAGATGAGAGAGTAGAAAATGGAGTCCCCAAGAAGTTGAGTTACTTTCCCTAAGTCATACATAATTAGGGACAGAAGCAGAACTGAATTTGTGACTCCTGAGTGCCAGTCTAGAGTTCCTTGCAGTATTCCACAGATGGTGGTGATAATATCATCCTCCCCTGGCATCATGAGCATGTTCAAACTCACATTTAAAGTAACCAAGCTTTCTATCTTAGACACGAGTCCACTTAGCAGTACAAGGTGAAGGGATGGAATGTCCAAGATTGCCATTTACATACTACATCACTGTAGCATACTATACATACTGTATATAGTATACTATATTTACTAAGCTTAGTAGTAGTATACTAGTATAGCCCTGTTTCCTCCCCACCTGAGCCCTGTGGAATAATTACAAAGAATGGTTTGTTTTGGAGGAGAGAAGAAAATGAAAGAAAGAAAGAAAAAAAAAAGGAAATGAGGGAGCAAAGAGGATTAGATTTTTATTTACCATTCTTTCTGGGCTAATTTTAATATAAATATAAAATGTCTTTCATTTTTTAAAGCCAATTACATTTCTACTTGCTGTTAGGAGAAGAAATTTCTAAATGGATATCTCTTTATGCTCTTTTCCTAACTCAAAACATCTGTCTTTGTTTTTGAGTTTTGGGGTTTTATTTTCTTGTTTTTCTTTCTTTGTTTTTTTTATAGCCCACAAGACAGCCACCCCAGCACCACAGTGTCATTAACCCAGATGCAGCTCTGATTCTGCTGGCTCTTTACTATGGTTCCCACAACTGTGGCAGCCCCTTGTCCTGCCCTATAGAGAGGTCAGTGGAAGGCAGAACTCACTGGCTGTGGCACTTGAAGAGATACCAGGGAGCCATCATCCGTGCTTTCAAAACAGGCAAGAAATCTAAATGCTGAAAACTTGGATGTGGCAAAGAATCCGGAAGGAGCGTGCCTCCTGCTGCCCCTGTTGCAAACCTCCTCCAATGGCCTGAGAGAATAAAAAATCTTCCTTTGTCTTGACGGCTGGAAACAGCTTTAGCTTCTCTTAACACAAATCACAGGAGCACCTACCAGGTGCCCGTTGCTGTGCTGGTTGTTCAACCCGCATTCTCTCATATATTCCTTACTTTTTTCAGATGAGTAAACTGAGGCTAAGAGAAAGGAATTTGCCTGAGGGCACATGGCTAGCAAGAGAGAGGTTCACCTAAGATGAACTTGTTATAGGTAAACTAAGGCTGAGAAGGGACCAAGAAGCAGGGTGGGGCCACTAGGAAATGTAAAAGAAGGACAACCACCCTACTCACCATTAGGCCAGAAATTAGGTGCCAGGACATCAATCCACTAATGACCTGAACTCAACCCCCAGCTTTGTGCCCCAGCCCTCGGTTCAGACTTAATGTCACACACCTCTACTCCTGATGCAGCCTGGGTGAGGCATCAGGTAAACCAAAGCCAAGAAGCTACCCTCCTGCCACCCTTTACTCTGCCTTGATCACCTAAGGGCACACAGCTTGCTCCTAAGGACCAGTATTGTTCACGTCTGCTTTCTCCAGTGCTGCTCGGGTGTCCTGACTCCTTTCTCCCTACACCTCAGAGAAGAGCTGAAACTTCCTATTCAGGGGCTGTCAGCTTCTAGTCTGAAGGTTTTATCCCAAATGGGTTTGAAGCTGGCTGGGCACCCAGGACAGAAAGGTGAAATCCATATTTTCAGCTCACCCAGACCATCTGCTCACTTTGCAATAACGCTGTCCTCTGGGTCTGTGCTAAGAGAACACTTAAGAAAATGCTGCTTCAGTAACTAAGCCCTTTGGCAAGAATTAAAGATGGATCCTTATTATAATTAAGTTGACCTGATAGCCCATAAAATTATGGTGGGTTTCCAGTAGAGTCCTAAATCTCTCCATAACATGAAAACCTAGAGAAGTTAGAAAAGGAACTTGTTTTTTTTTAAACCTCCTAGCTACTAAGTAAGTCACAATATCAGTCAGCTATCAGAATAGCATTGCCACCCAATTCATTGATTCCCACAAGCATTTATTGACCCTGCCATGCACAAAGTTTTCTGATAAAAATGTTAGGGGACATAGCCATAATAAGATGGACTGAAACCCTGTGGGAAGTTTGAAGAAAAAGATATGGTCGTTATTAGGCTAACTTGGGGGCTTTTATTTTGCTAAGTGGCCTTTTGACCTCGGTGGAGAGAGACTGTAGAGCAGAGAGGAAGAGATCCTGGACAAAAATGCTGCCTGATGCAGAAATTTGATGAAGTCTTGCTGTATAGTTTGTGATGGATCCTCACTTCTAATACCTCACAAAACTTTGTAAAAAGCTACATCTTCATCAGTGGGTTTAGAGTTTGTTTTGTCTTCATGGGAATGAAAGACTGAAAGGCTGTGTTGGCAGAGACTGCTAAGGAGGGCCCAGTCACATGTATATCACCCAAAATGAAGTAGATGTCATTCCTGCCCTCAAGGAACTTTAGGATTCGGTAGGACTGAAAGACAATTTAAAAATAGCGTTGAGGCAGAGAAGACCTTGGGAAGGGACCCAACTTAAGTGCCAAGTCAAAGCAGTTCAGAGGAGAGCAAGGCATTCTGACACCGCCGTCCTGACACTGCTGATTCTATGTCCTAAGCACTGCTTGGCAGCTGTGAAGGTGGGGGTGGGGAGGATGAGGACCAGGGTGAAGGCGTCTGTTTTGCGTCTTACTTAATATAAACTGAAATGTAGAGGAAAACTCATATATATAGTTCCATAACCTTGGGATGGGGAGGCCTTTTAAGCATTATACGAAAGCCAAAAACAGTTTTTAAAAAGGATTGATTAATTGATTCGACTCTGATGTCACACATAAACACACATATGCACAAACACACACAAACTTACACTGACTGAAAAAACAAATGACAAACAGGGAAAAATATTTGCAACATATGTGACAGTTTGTCATGTGTTGTTTTTAGTTGGTTTGTTTGCCTTGACTTTGCACCTAACTTGGATCCTTGCCAATCTCTGTCCTGCATCAATATAGTGATAGTATATTCAAATCAATAATAAAAAGATACACACCTGAGAAACTGTCGTCAGCCAGAGGACACAATGGAAACATGACAACTAAATGCACTATGGGATCCTGGACTGGATCCTGGGACAGAAAAAGGACATTTGTGGTAAAAACTTGTGAAATCTAATACCCTGTATAGTTTCGTTAATGGTAGAGTACCAAGATTAATTTCTTAGTTTTGATCATTGCTCTATGGTTATATAAGATGTTATCATAAGGAGAAGCCAGGTAAAGGGTATACAGGAATTCTCTGTCTTATTTTTCAAGAATTCTCTAAATCAAAAATTATCTCAAAATAAATAGCTAAAAAAGAAAAGATACACATCCCCATGAGAAAATGGACAAAGTATATGTACAGATAATTCAAGAGAAGAAATAAATGAAGAGTGAATGTGATCAACGGAAGGTGAAAAGGTGTCCAACCTCACTAATAATCAAAAAAGAAAAACTATGTCTCTCTATATCTATATATAGATAGTGTATTATATATTACACACACACCTCTATTTGGCAAAGGCAGAAAAGATCAATGATGTCCACTTCTGAGAGTGGTATGAATTAGAAAAATCATAACCACTTTCCTGTTCTGCCTTGACCATCCTGGCCCAAGCTATTATTGTCTGTAATTCAGACTAGTTCACACTATTATCATCTGTCGCTTGGACTACTGCAGTAGCTTCCTGACTTGCCAACGCACTTTCATTGTTGCCTCTGTTTATCAGTTCTCCCTGCTTAGCCAAAGTTGTCTTTTCAAAATACAAATCTGATCCTAACACTCTTCTTACACTTCTCCTTGCTGTCAGAATTAACAATAAAGTCCTTAACAAGACCTACAAATGCGTCCATGGTAGGTCGCCAATACTGTTGTCTTGCTCCATGTTCCCCTCACTTCCCGCTCCAGCCACGCAAGCCTTCTTCCTTTCCCATCCAGCCACGTGTGAACGGCTGTGGCGGAAGAGCCCGTACCTCTCTATTTGTCTAGTTAACTCCTACTGAACCTTCAGGCCTCACCTGAAATGCTACTTCCTCCAGGAAATCCTTCTTGAGCTCGCCGACTAGGTTGCACTCCATTGTCCTCTCTAACAGAACTAGGCATCTTTGCCTAGTAACATACCACACTCTACAAGGGCAGGGATCATGTCTGGGGCTACTCAACTTTGTGTACTAAATACTTGGCATGCAGTATCTGGCTCAATATTTGTTGAGTACTAGGATCTCCACTAATAATGTTGAATGAATTATGAATCTTGCCAGAGTTCAATTTGGCAACATATGTGGAAATTTCAAACATGTATATTCTTTGACCCAGAAATGTATTGTGGAAAAATTATTTTTCCTCTATTCTGTTACACACATACACACACAAGTGGGATTTCCCCCCCACTATTTTTAACATGTGTATATTAAATCAAAAGCAGTGAAGATATTTTCATATTTGGGGGGTGGGGAGGAGTAAGTTAATGGCATCTTACACGGGTTTTATAAAAGTGTCCCCATGTTAAAACAGTTTCAGCAAAGGAAGAGCATCAAAATATCACTGTTGGGAAACGGATGTGGCTCAAGTGATTGGGCTCCTGTCTACCATATAGGAGGCCCAGGGCTCTATTCCTGAGGCCTCCTGGTGAAAAGCAAGCTGGCCCGCGTGGAGGGCTGGCCCACAAGGAGAGCTGGCACAGCAAGATGCCACAACTAAAAGAGACACAGAGGAGAGACAATAAGAGACGCAGCAGACCAGAGAGCTGAGGTGGTACAAGAGCTTGAATGCCTCTCTCTCACTCCAGAAGGTCACAGGATCGGTTCCCGGTGCCGCCTAAAGAGAAGACAAGCAGACGCAGAAGAACACACAGAGAGCAGACAATGAGCACAAAAACAATGGGGGTGGGGACAAATAAATAACATAAAATAAATTTTAAAAAAAAATCCCACTGTTAATTCAGAGCAGGTGGAGGAGATTTCCAGCTGGGGCTGAGGAGCCATGGAGGGTCAAAGGGTGTCTTCTGAAAGAGGTAGCATGTAAATCAGGTTATAAAGGATAGTTAAGACCCACATAGATGAGGAAGAGGGAAGAAGCTGGGAAAAGGGCATGTCAGAGAGCAGGACTGGCAGGAGGAAAGGGATGGAGGTGGGAGTGCAGAACAAATGGTCATTAGGGCCAAGAGTAAGGAGTATCGAGAGAAACAAGTCACAAGGCAAAAAAAGTTGGCTGCAGCCAGATCACAAAAATTCCCATGGCTGATAGGAAACAATGAGGGAGTTTTATTTTTTTTTAATATCCTTTTTTCGATGATAATACAAGCTATTACACTCAGTGCTGCAGTAAATATCCTTATATATTTCTTCATATATAAGAAATTCCTAAACATACAAGTGATGTGTGAAAGAGTAGGCACATTTTAAATTTTGATAGATATTCTGAAATTGCCCCCTTTAGAGGTTGTATCAATTAAAACATCTAAAAAAGGTGTGACTGCCTGTTTCCCCACACCTTTGCCAAAAATAGGTTGTCAAAAATACATTTAAAAAGGATCTTTGGCTATTAGGTGAAAAATGCAGTTTTAATTTACATTTCCTTATTGTCGAGAGTCTACACATCTTTTCAAACACCTATCTTTTCCATTTTCTTTTTTGAACTATTTGTTCATGTCACTTGCCAGCTTTTCTCTTGGAGTGTTGATCTAATTTTTTTTAAAGATTTATTTTATTCTATTTATTTATTTCTCCCACCCTCCTGTTATTTGCGCTCGCTGTCTGCTCTACTTCTTTTTTTTTTAGGAGGCAATGGGAACCAAACCCAGAACCTCCTCTGTGGGAAGCAGGTGCTCAACCGCTTGAGCCACATCTGCTCCCTGCTTGCTGTGTCTCTCATTGAGTTTCTTCATTGTCTCCTCGTTGCATCATCTCATTGTGTCATCTTGTTGTGTCAGCTCACTGTCTTGCTTGTCTTCTTTAGGAGGCACCGGGAACCAAACCCAGGACCTCCCGTGTGGTAGGCGGGCACCCAACTGCTTGAGCCACATCCACTTCCCTGATCTTATTTTTATTGATTTGTAATTCTTTATATTTTAATAAATCTGACCTTTTGTTTGACATATTTGCTACAAATATTTTTCCATATTTTTTTTTTTGTCTTTTGACTTTATCTCTAGTGTTTCCTACCATGCAGAAATGTTTGGATTTTACAATCAAACTCATCAATCTTTTCCTTTATAGCTCTTGAATTTTATCATGCTTAGAAAGACCTTCTCTACTCCAAGATGATTTAAAATTTTTTCTATTTTTTCCTAGAACTTTGATCATTTAATTTTCACATTGATAGCCCATTTGGCACTTATTTTGGTATAAAGACTGATGAGAAATACAACTTTATTATTTTCCAGATGGCTATCCATTGTCCCAGCACCATTTATTAAATTGTAATTTTTTCCCCACTGATGTGATGTGCAACCTTTATCGTATATTAAATCCTCATAAGTATTGGGGTCAATTTTTAATTCTGTTCTCTTTGTTGTTCAGTTTGTTTATTCATGCCCAAGTATTAATCTATATTATCATCACTTCATAATAATTTTAATATTTGTTAGATCTAGTTCTCCCTTTTTATTCTTATTTTTCAGAATTTTCCTGGATATTCAAGCACATTTAATTTTCCATAAGAACTCTAAAATGAGCTGTCAGTTACATTAAAATATTAAAAATCTCTGCTTTATTTTTATTGGCACCCCATTACACTTACAGATTAATTTAGGCAGAATCAGCAGCTTTGTAATAATTTGTGCTCTTAGCCTTTCCATTTATGAAGTCTTCTTTTGTGTCCATCACTAGCATTTGAAAATTTTCTTCACATAGACATTATGGGTGCAATACTTTATGAAGATTATTAGAATGGGAGGACATCAGAGAAGATAGGAACAAGGCTGGAGGTAAGGTGGCCAGTCAAGAGAGCACTTCCCAGGCAAGATGTAATGAGGGACTGAGCTATGGAAGGGCAGTAGAAGGCAAAACAGCATAATTTTTTACTTATTGAAAATTGGAAGCAAGGGGGAAAAAAATCAAAGCCTTCTTCAAGGTTTTGAGCCTAAAGGATGGGGAGTTTGGGGAGATAGTGCCATCACAAAAGTGAAACAAGGAGGAGAATCACCAGACAGTGAGCTGAGAGATGATGTATTTGGTTTGGGAAATATTCACCCTTGGGTTCCAGTGAGATGTCAGGTGGAAATGTCCATCAAGCAGTTGGAAATAAATGTCTGGAGACAGAGACCCAGGCTTGGAAGGCAAATCCATAAATG
>JAQZBX010013771.1:12309-39541 GCA_029593785.1 Cabassous unicinctus
TTTTTTTTTTTTTTTAAAGATTTATTTATTTTATTTATCCCCTCCTTGCTGCTTGTGCTGCTGTGTCCATTCGCTGCGTGTCTTCTCTGTGTCTGCTTATCTCCCCCTTGCTGTGAGGTCTTGCCGCATCAGCCCAAGGCGCCGCGCTAGCCGGCCTGCCCTCACAAGGAGGCGCCGGGAAGCGAACCCCCGGCCTCTCATATGGTAAACGGTGCTCTATCCATTGCGCCACACCCGCTTCCTGCCGTGAGGTTGCTGCATCAGCCCACCGCACCGCTCAGGCCAGCGTGCCCTCACAAGAAGGCCTCGGGACGCGAACCCGGGGCCTCCCATATGGTAAACGGGGGCTCTATCCACTGGGGCCTCCCATATGGTAAACGGGGGCTCTATCCACTGAGCCACACCCGCTTCCCGAAAGAAAACTCTTATATTTCCCATTCACAAAGTACTCTCATCAACTTGTGTTAGAGACTAGTCATCTGGGGTGAAAATCTTGTCTCCAACTACTTAGGCATTATATGACTTAGGACAAGTTAATTAAGCTCTCTAAGACTCAATTTCCTTATCTGCAAGATGGAGATAAAAATAGTACCTATCTCATAGGGCCATTGTGATGATTAAAGAGATACCTCTGCAAGGATAGCAGGCATTCAGAAATACCAGCTACCTCCTCTTTCCCTCCCTGTACCTCCTGAGGTTCATAAAGATTATGTGGTATTTCCAAGCACACAGAACTAGTGAGCAGCAGAATTTCTGACTCTATTATGCTGGAGTTGCCTCATTCTGGAGGAGTAGGTGGCCAACAATGGGCAGAGAGGTCAAGGACTCTTAGAGACTGACATTTAGGTGATCCAGCAAGGAAGATTTCCTTTAGAGCAGTGGATGCAAAAGTAGCTTCCAAGAGGCTAGAAGTGAGTGGCTTATTTCCACCTAGGAGCTCTGTTCTTGCTCTCCCCTCAGCCTACTTTCTTACACGTTCTTCTTAAGTTTCTTTATTTGTATACAAATAAGTACTACCTGGATTAAACGATAGCACATTGTACACCATGTTCTGTGCCTAACTTTTACTAACTGACGTATTGACGCTGTTTCCATCTCTAAAAAGAGAGATCATTTTTGGTCTTTTATATAGTTGCCTGCATTCCAGTGTATGGAAATATAACTTAGTGACTAAATCTTAGTCTTTCCTCTATTGATTAACATTCAGGTTGTTTCCAATATCCTGCATTTATAAATAATACTGTGATGGTTAATCTTGTACACATGTTATTTCCTAAAGCAGTTCTATCTGTAGGATAAATTCCCCAAAGTGAAGTTGTTACAGGACAAAATCTTAATCAGACCTAAAAAGAAAATAAACTCCTACAAATAGAGAAACCAAAGCTATAATTCTTCTATGAGGTGTCCAGTTTAACACAGGAACAGATAACTAAAAGTCCCAACAGGAAACTTATTTCTTATTTCCTGTCTTTATACAAACAGAAAACAAACCTAAACTCCCATGATGAATGTGCATTATGCTCTCTAATGTGCTTTGCTCCAGATGTTATAGAGATCACTGGCTTTGATACGCTTTGTTATAACTTTTATTCACAATGCTGTTCAAAGTCTTTTGAATAACATTAGGGAGGTAGCTGAGTTTTACAGGAATTAATATACAGAACCTGAGTTGGAGCTTGTTAGAATGACAACTGCAGAACCATTTTATGATCACACAAGCTCAGCAATCTTATATTTCTAATCTGAATTATTGGGTTAGTGGTTGGCAGGCACACAAGTTTAAATTCTTATTGTTCCCTCCTTGCTATTTCCAGTACTCCGACCCCAGCAACAACTGCAGAGCCCTCACTTGTAATGGGCAGCCTCTTCCTTCCACGAGGCCTCAAGCACTAAGTCAGCTAATATGCCCATGGCACCTGGGGTAGAGATTTGGCACTTCAACTGCTTGGGATGAAAGCACTACAAGAGAATAAAAAGCTGAGAGGTGGCCTGTTCTTCTTATTCCTGGCATCAATCATTTCCTTCTAGATGATTCTGACAGCAAGAGAGCTCAGCTTTTCCTGAGGTGCTCCATCCCAGGTCACGTCCTCATAAATCAGAATGAGCTGCCCTCCCACAGTCCACTCCAGGGGCTTATCCTGGAGATGGCTAAAGACCAGGCCAGGACCCCAAAAGAGAAGTTAAATGCAAAAGGCTTTGTACCCTAGAGGCATTTGAAAAACTGAAGAGAAACAGTCAAGCAGATGGAAGTACAAAAATACCACAGCCTTGTGCTTGGTAGCAATTTTTATCAAATTAAAATAATAATAATAACAAAGGAGTTAGAAAACCCACAGGGAAGAAGCAGCAGGGATATACACCAACTAAAATAGACGTATCTAACAGTAGTGCTGAAAATGGTGTCCCCTTGTGAAGATTTAGAGAGACAGCACGGGGTTAAAGAAGCTCAAGGAACTCTGGCAAGCTGGGAGAGCCAGGAAGAAAGGCATCAGAAATCAAAGTGCAGCTGCTCTTTTTGCTGTTTAAATCATTATATATTAGCTGCAAATTTAGTTTGTTGGCCAACACTCAAAAGTGACATATGGCCCATAAAAGGTTCAGTGGAGTTTTCCATCTGCTCTCCAACTTTACCATGGCTTCCACGCATGGGGCTCAGTGTCAGAGAAGGCTGCACTTCAGTCTTTTCATGAGATGTGTGCCAGGCGTTAAATGGGCACTACTCTAAGCCAGCGTATGCTACCAACCTAGCAGAACAGTTGACAGGTTGATGTGCGAGTTTTCTGAAATCTGTTCCATATTTATTCCAACTGCCTTCCAGGATCCATGGAACAAAAAGTGTCTGAATGGACAAGCCCTCTGGAATGACATAGGCAGGGATGCCATAGGTTCTACAAGTAGAGTTCTCCCAATAAGCCCATCTGGATGCCCTGCAAAAAGCATGAGAGACAACTACACTCTGGGTGCTCATTAAAACCCATGCCAAAAGCAAAGGAATGGCAAATGTCAATGGCTCAGTCCTGGAAACTGTCTCCATTGGTATTAATATACAAAAGGAAGAGGTTTATTTTCCTAGGTATGGATTGTTCATTTCACCCACCTTGAAAAGAAATTTTTTTTTAATTTTTTAATTTTTTCTAAAGGTATTTAGATTACATAAATGTTACATAAAAAATATAGAGGATTCCCATATGCCCCACTCCCCACACTGCCCACATTTACCCCATTAACAGCATCCTTCATTAGTGAGGTACATTGATTGCAACTGTTGAACACATTTTGGAGCATTGCCATTTAAACATGGATTATAGTTTACATTGTAGTTTACACTCTCTACACCCAATTCTGTAGGTTATGACAAGATATATAATGGCCTGTATCTGTCGTTGCAATGTCATTCAGGAAAATTCCCAAGTCCCAAAAACGCCCCTGTATTATACCTGTCTACCTTGGAAAGAGAATTGCTTGCAATTGAGCAAACCAGGGTGTGCTGGTCCACTTCACCCTCAGTTTTCACACACCAGTTAGTCTGAAAAGGCCGTCCCGCTGCCCTCTGCAGCCAGTAATCAGGACTAACTCAGTGGTCCTCCCGCCTTTTCACTTCGTTAGCCACCCTGCAACAATGGAACAAACTTTTACCCAACAACCAGAAATGGGAAGTACCTAAGTACTCAAAATCATGCTAATCCTTTCCTAACTGGTGTGCTCCTTAAAAGGAGACATTGGAGGATGAATGACATCCACAGTGATTTCTTTTGTTCAAGTAAAAGAACAAAAACTGTCCCAAAAGATGGTTTCACTGCCTTTGCATGATGCTGTCCTTTCTCCTGCCTCCTCTGCACCTGTTGGAAATATACTGCCAGAGGCAGAGTGAGATTCAGGGCTAGACTCAAAGAGAGCCATGATGCCGACTCCTGTTTTGAATCTATTGGCAGAGACAAAAGAAGGGCAGGAGGAGAAAGGGGAGGAAAAGAGACTTGTTGAAATACTACATAGGAATTGATGTAAAAGAAAAAAAAAAAAAAAAAAAGTCCCTGAGTCTGTGAGGAGGTGGCACAAATTGTAACAATGAATCATTTGCACAGAAATAGGCTCTCGGTTCTGACAGACAGTGAGGATTTAGGAAGATGGATTCCCCCTGGGTTCAGCAAGAAGCTGAGGCACTGAGGCCAGTGGCATTTGGGGTTTGGCAGAGAGTCACCAACTCTTTCCCCAGTGTGCTGACTTAGCAAAAACTCAGTCCTCAAGGAGCCAGGCTCTCTAGAGACTGTAATTTTTTTTTAACCCATGTGTATTTGAGGGAAAATTTAATCCTTCTGCCTCTGAGTCATTTACACTTAACTCATCAAAAACTTGTTTTTTTTGTCCCATTTGATGGTCAGTAAGTTAGAGTCTAATTTAGAAACATCCTCTGGTCCTGGAAAAAGACCCAAACCAAGACCAAAACTCAGACCCAGTTTCTGCTTTAATTACAAAGGGCAGGAGGTTGTTTCTTTGGGTAACTCTTAAGGGAAAGGAAGGGGCCTATGTGTTCTAAGTTTTCCCCTGGCTCCCTTGCTCTGACCACCCAATGCGCGCGCGTGCACACACACACACACACACACACACACACATACACACCTTCCCACGCACCCACTCAGTAAGTAACTGAGTCTGGTCAGAGGTCAACAATGGAACAGGATGCCTGAATCGCTTTAGTCCATGAAGTTAAGTCGGGTCATGGTAAAACTGTGAATAGTAATGGCTACAAAGCATAATCATTAACCATTACCTTAAGAGTCTTTGTATCTGTATCTGTATCTGTATCTGTATCTGTATCTGTATCTGTATCTGTATCTGTATCTGTATCTGCATGCTCCTGAGGTTTCAGTCCCTGCTTCTCAGCTCACTACTCCTAGCACAGAGATGACATATCCAATTCCAGGCTCCCGCCCACATCCAGGTGGGACTTCCTTGCTGCTTTCAAATCAGGAAGCAGTCCAGAAAATGATTATGCATTTTTTGGTTTTTGTTTTTGTAAAGGTGCTTCTCACTCTTTCACTTGCCAAAGTGCAAGTGAATGTTCGATGAGGATTGCCACCTCTGCCCTTTCTGAACAGGATGGGCCGGTGGTGATCCATGTTATATGATTTCCAAATGCTCCTCCCACCCAGAATTTATCCACAGGAAGGGACATGAACATGTAGGATTGGAAATTGCCATTTCCTCAGCCACTATCTAGTACAGAATCTTCCTCAGCCTTGGAGATTCTGTATTAGATGCTCTTCAGAGGTTATCTCGGGGTTCGTCAAAGTCTTTTTTGTAAGGTCCAGATGGCAACTGTTTTAGGCTTTGTGGTCCATAAGGGCTCTGTCATAACTACTCTACTCTGCCATTGTGGTAGCAAAGCAGCCCCAGATAACAAATTTGTGAATGGGTGTGACTGTTTTCCCATAAAACTTGACTTGCAAAAACAGGGTTTGGCCATACTTTTGCCAACCCCTGGGTTAACTTACCTACTTAAACCTACTTAAGCACTCCTGGGTGGTAAGCACTGTCCTCTTTGTGGAGTTTCTCTTCAAGTATAGTCACTTGAGAAATTATTCAGCAAATCTTAAGCACTTTAGTATGAATTGATTTGTCATCTGTTCTCCTAGAGATGAGAAGTGGGGAAAAAATGAGAATTAACTGCTCAGAGTAAATACGAATATCAGGAGATGGAGGAAGAAAGCCAGAGGGAGAAAAGGTTACAGAAATCGTGAGTGAGAGTGAGGGGTGTGGTGGGATGAAGGTAGGGTGGCAAGGAGAGGAGGGGCATGATTTAAGAACAAATTTTTATACCATAACAATGCCTCAAATGTACGGAACAATTTTAAGCAATATCACACTGCAGTTAAAAATCATGGTCTCAGGAAACGGAAGTGGCTCAAGCAATTGGGCGCCCCCCTATCACATGGGAGGTCCTGGGTTAAGTTCCCAGTGCCTCCTAAAGAAGACAAGCAAGACAGCAAGCTGACGCAAGGTGAGCTGAAGCAACAAGATGACACAACAAAGAGACCAACAAGGAAACATAATGAGAGACACAAAAGCAGGGAGTCCGGGTGGCTCAAAGCAATTGGGCACCTCCCTCCCACATGGGAGGTTCCAGGTTCAGTTCCCAGTGCCTCTTAAAAAGATGAGCACACAATGAACTGAGCGCAAACAATGCAATAAAATAAATATTAAAAAAAAAAAAAAAAGCATGGTCTCAGAAGTCAAAGTGCTTATATACTTTGCCCGTAACTGGTTCTGCTTTAGATAGGCTGTGGAACTTTTGGTATTATGAACACCAGTCTCAGTTTCTTCATCTGTCATGTGAGCATTGATAAGATTGAAGCAAGGATAAAATGAGTAGAAGGCTTGGCAAAGTGCCCACCGTGATGTGTGCACCCAATAAAGGTAAGCTTATTCTGTTGTTTTTGTATTGTTGTCACTGAGAACAAGCCCTAGGAAGAATTTCAAAAAGAGGGTATCAGAATGAAAATGCCAACTCTAATTTCACAAATGTAATTAGTGGATATTCTATAGCTCCCCTCTCCATTACAAGTAAGAATATTAGGGGGTTCACGGGACTGTCCAGACTAATAAATGAATTTGTTTATTTAAATAAACAGCAACACACACTCAGACATGGAATATGCCCCCTCCATCAACCTGGACTCTATCAGTTTTTGCTCCTAAGAAGTCTCCTTTCCCCATCTTTATAAGCTTAAATGTATCCTGTGTTCATAACTGATCACGAATACTATAGTCTATAATCAAACTGATATGCTGAGACTTGTATTTCTAATCATTTCTTTCAAAATACCTTTGTCAATGATGTACTGTGGCTTGAGTAGAAATATAAGAAAGAGTGCAAATTAGATAAAACATAGTGATCAGGATACACAAGACTAACTTCTTTTTCCTTTTTCTATTTGAATGAAGCCTGGTGAGACCTTGTTCACAGCATTTGACCTTAATGGGTCAAATATAAGAAGAGCATTTAAGGTGAAGAATCAAATTTCCAAGCAAAAATGTAACCAAACAAGAAAATTTAAAAATAAGAATGGAAATTGAATGTTTCCCATCCTCCTGGAGCCCTGCTGGCCTCATCAATCCTTCCCAGTCTTTGAGGATCCACACATCTGCCTCTGCTGGTTTCTGGCTTCCCTCCCCACCTACAGGATAGAAAGCGGTGCCTTTCAGCCCTGGGTGCACATTTACATAATCGAGGAACCTTTTCAAAAATACTAATGCCCAGGCCTTCCCCAGGAAGTTCTGCTTTAGTTAGTTGGACATCAGATGAGTTTTTAACTTTTTATTGAAATAAATGTACATGCAGAAAAGTACACAGCATTGTACAGCACCCTGAATTTTCACAATGGAACACATCCCTGTCACCAGTCCTTAGATCAAGAAACGACACGGCCAGCGCCCCAGGAGCTCCCTCCTGCCGCCTTCCAGTCACTGCTCCCCAAGGGAACAAGCATCCTGAAGTGTGTCTATCTTTTATTTGTTATAAATGGGATCATATATTATGACTTTTTATGCTTAATTTTTTTGTTTTAGAATAATTTTAGATGTACAGAAAAATTGTGCATAGTACAGAGAGTTTCCTTATACCCTGTACCTAGTTTCCCCTATTGTTAACATCTGACATGACTGTGGTACATTTGGTGTGATGCTTTTTAACTGGTCTCTCTCACATAATGTTACATTTAAGAGTTTTATCCACATTATTGTGTGCAGTTGTCAAGCTTTCATTCCCCTTCTGCATGGTATTCCATTATGTAGACAATCCATAATTATTTATCCATACTACTGTTAATGTGCTTTGGGATAGTTTCCACTTTGGAGTTCTTACAAACAGTGCTGCTAAGAACGATCTAGTAGGCATCAGTATTATAAAAAGCTCTCCAGGGATTCTAACATGCTGCCAGAACTGGAAACCATTGATATAATCTAGGCCAAATAATTGACTCTCCCTTGGATTGGATCCTATTATTTCTTATACCTTAGTCCTTTCTCCTTCATGGGTGTCCCGGGGACCTGGTACTCCCCCAGTGCACGGTAGTACTGGACACACAGTCTGTCCTCAACAAACACCTGTTTCTTGACGAGCCAGTTGACTAGGTTCTCACATTTCACATGATCCTTTGTTCCAGGTTTGGGGAAGCCACTTCTGTACAGCAGCAGCATCTCCCCTGCTGAGGGAGCAAGCTGTGCAGCCCCCACATCTTGCTTTATCTGGCCTGAGATAAGCTTTCTCTCTGGTCCTGATAGGCCTGGGCCTGGACAGGCATCTTCGGGATGCAACTGAAAGAGCAAATCCTGAGTATGAGCTTAAGGGAGGGAGGATGCACAGTGAGCCTAGGTCACCGGGTGGCCGTGTACTGGCCAGCTGTCATCCTTCATTTGTACACTGATTGTTTCTAGACTTTGCCCACTTTTCTCATGGGCTGTTTATCCTTTTCTTATTGATTTTTGAGAGGAGCAACTCTTCATATAGAAAGACATTAAACTCTGTTTTCTTTTTAGAGTGTTGTTTGTCATTGAATTTTGTATGTGGTGCCTCTGGTTTGGCAATGAAGGTTCTCACGGATCTAGCCCTCAAACTACCTTTTCAAATTCTTCTCCCACTATACCCCTCCATACACCCTATGAAGTTGAATATTCACAATTTCAAATCATAATATGTGTGTCAGAACACCGGGCTTTTGTTCATTCTCTTCACTTTGCCAAGCTCTGTCTTCTTTTCCTTCCTGTTATTCATTTATTAATTTTTCAAGGCTTAGCTTGAATGTCACCACCATTGTAATATATTTTTGTTCCCTCCCATCTTAATTCTTTCTTTATCCACAATTTCATAGAGCTTAATTTATACTTATTTATACTTATATTTATTTAGCACTTATTTTATTCTGCCCCATCTTCTATTTATTTGATTATTTATCCAATTCTCTCTAAGATGGAAAGTTGATTGAAGGTAGAAAGTTCATCTTATTTCCTCTGATCTCTCTCTTGTGTATCAGGCCCACAGTAGGTGATCAGTAAATGTTTGCAGTCAATTGGACTGACAACACCAGCTTTGATTGCTGCATGCCAGTTTGATATGTGCTTTTATAGCTTCCCACTCATCTTTTGCTTATTTGTGTTGTACTCCTTGAAATTCCTCTGAAACAGGTTCTCTTTTCTCATCAATCTGGATCACCCACCTGCACTTGCCATAAAAGACACATTCATACACCCTTTTCCACCATCTTCATATGCTCTGCTGAGTGGGATTGGGTCACAATAACACAATTCTGAAAGAATGAGTTAGCTATATGGCAGGGCTCCAATATTGGAGCTCTCATCTTGGCTCTTGACATTGTAGTCATGCCTACATTATTGCACAAGAATGTTATGAACACAATTGGGATGTGGCAAACCTACCTATAAACTGGAAATCTTGATCTGCCCATCACAGAGATTCACTAAGTTCTTAAACAGGGATCCAAAAAAACATAAGCAATCAAAGCATGATAGAGAATCCCAAAGAGCCTGAGTTCCAACACCCATACAGATGTCGCTGCACCCTCCAAAGAGGCAGCCAGATGACTAGATATATTTCTTAAGAAGTCTCACATGCAGAAAGACAACTTGCATTAAAAGTCTTTATGTCTCTAGTGTTAGATGAAGAAGGATTTACTTTCATTATATTCTGGAATTCTTAGTGCAGTGACATTTATGGTCCTTAGCCAATAAGCATGGCAGAAACAAATAATTCTGCCTTCTCTCTCTAAGCCATCCTCCACACTATGACCAGAAGTTTCATTCTGATCTCTGACCACATCTCCATGCTCCTCACCCACACCCCAACCCTGCCACTCTATTGTCCACTACCCAAACACATGGGGTTGTGATTCTTCCCTGCCTCGGCTCATGGTATTTCCCTACCTGAACTCTGTCTTCCATTGCCCTACTAGAAAACAAGATTTCAAATATATGTCTATTGCCACTACACCACGTTGCAATCAATCAGAAACAGGAAGCCACTGTAGACAAATTTTATTTTTATAGGAACCAGGCATTGTAAAAGTTTCAAAACATGCTTACCTTGTGGGCGTGAGTCTGGGAGCTCATCCTACAACCGCCTGCCACCTTCTCATTTTTCACGCTGCTTAAAATGGGATTACAGGTTTATCCCACTGGGGATGGAAGCTGGAACACACAGAATGCCACCATCAAGACTTAGTCACAGATTCCTGTAATATTGCGTTAGGCATCGGATTCCAAGCTGATCTGGGGGCTGTCACTAAAGCTTTGTTTACATGTAACAGGACATTATGAAGCAGCCAATTTGAGTTTTAAAAATTGGTTTTTAAAAAATTAATCTGCACACAGTCCTAATTCTTACCCCATCTCTCATCCCCACCATCTCTGACCCACCACCATCGTTGACCCCATATCTGAGCCTCACAATATTCCTTACTCCCACCTTCTCCTTTATCTCATCCGTAATGCAGTAAATGTCAGAGTTTGGTAAAGAAAGGCCTGGTTATAAGGAATGAGGAGAGGAGTGCAATTGTGCATAGATATTGATAGCTTTTGTTAAACTGAAAGTTTGTTTATTTTTAATTCAAAAAATATATATATTCTCATGTCAAATTACCTAAATCAAGATGTCACATGACCAAAGAAATGGAAAACAGTAATTGCTGTGGCTTGGGGATGAAGTGGGAGGGAGCATTACTTTTCACTATATACAATTTATACCTTCTGTGTTTTGTATTGTGTGTGTACCTTTTCACCAAAACATATATGGAGTTTTCTTTAAAGTCACATGTGCTCTTAGCAGACTCCTTGCACTGCAAGCATCTGGGAGCCTAAAAAATATGCACATCAACTCCAGGAGGGTGCAAGGTTAAAAATTCCCATTAATTCCAGTGTGTTTGGGACACAGCTTTATTACCGAGGAAACTCTAAGAAGTGTTCCTTCTTTCTAGTTATTGGAGGTGGTGTCTAGAATTGATTGTGAATTTGTAAATAATAATTGAACACAAGGATATAGATTCAGCATCACTCCTCCCACAGGAGGGCTGGGGAATTATCCAATATGTGTCTGAGAAGCAAAGGCATATTTAGAAAGGCAAGCTCTTGTTTCCTGATTGGGATGAATATTACAGTTCTGTAATTCAAGACACAGCTAACAATCTTTCAATAGCAGAGTTTATTGGCTTATTTATTTTCCAAAACTGAAACCACCAAAATACAACATGCTGCAAATTTGTTTCATTTGCTCTCTTCAGGCAACTTCAGATGACTTAGAAAATGTTACACTTTTATAGACTCAATAGTTTTTTCCCATCAAAAAAGCTATTTTAATTCATTATTGATGTTTTTTTAACGCATCTGTCTAGTCACCACCCTACTGATGTCGGAGAATAAAAGAGAAAACATCTAAGGAAATGGAAACATGAATTTAGTGAGTACAGCCATTGCTTTTGTTTAAATACAATTCATTATATTACCCCTTGCAATGCAAATAAACTAAGCAATGTCTCCAGTGTCCCCAGAGCACTGGGAGCACTGACTGAGAAATTCCCTATAAAATATACACCTCTGCTCTTTCCTCCTGAAACCACACTATCAGTGTGGCATAAGAATTCAGCTTTGGGGCTCTGGAGTCAGGTTTTAATGCTCCACTAGCTACTAGTTAATAACCTTGACCAATTTTCTTAACTTTTCTGCCTCAGTTTTCTCATCTGTAAAATAGGGATAACAGTTGTACCTCTCTTGTGGGGTAGTTATGTGGAGGAACTAAGAAAATGCTTGTAAAGAGCTTGACAGTGAGTGAGCACTCAGTAACTATTAGCCTTTGTGATTCTATTATAATATGGCAGCCTGACTTGCTTCTATTATGTCTTGGACCTTCTCTATCCAGTTACTTTCTCTATTAAGCCATTGCCTCATTGAGGATCCACGTGTGTCGATCCCCTTGTTCCCCAAATTTCTCTACCTCATTATGCCTTGGGGTTTCCCCATGTTTGATATCTGGCAATTTATGTCTGAAAAAACTTGGAGATGTTGGCTCTTTTTTTACCACCTCTGCTTTTCTGCTCTGCTGCACTGAAACTGCTCTTATGCACAGGCAGAATAGTGAGGGCCAATGGGTAGCATTCAAGGGGTAAGGGAAGTCCCAAACTTCCTCCCTCATCCACCACAATCATCTCTGATCTTTGGGGAATGCCTAAAATTACACCATTGATTCAGTTAAATCTTCAGGTAAAGAAAGACGAATGAAAAGGAGAAAGGAAACTCTCCTAAAAACAAATGAAAAATGATCATAATTTATTCTAATTTACTCCAGACTAGGGCTTAAAATGTGATGGAAAAGGGTGCACTGGGTTGCCTGTGGGTTATCTTAAAACACACACACACACACACACACACACACACACACACACACAGATTTTAGTTTCAAGACCTTATCAAAAGATAGACATGTGGATTACTTTTTTTTCCCCTCTGCCTCCCCAAATGCTACCCATCAATCAGGACTATTCCATAAGTATTCCATCCAGAAATGAACTCTCCCTTCTTTAAAGGCTCATGATGCTTTGTAAGTTGATTCTAGACCTTATTAATCCTTGCCTTATTTTAAGATTAGTTTTGTGTTACCAGCTTTGGGTGACTATGTTGTAATTTTGCCATTGGACTTTTAGAAGCCAGAGATTAGGGCTCCTACCTTCTCTGCCTTTATTTCCCATGCTTAGCTTGCAATCAATGTTCGTTTTCATGTTGTGCCATGCTTATTATTCCAGCCAGCATTGATAGCCCCATTTGCTGCATGAGCAACAACTATTCAAGGGCCAAACTTACAGTGACTTAGACACGGTGACATTATATCATCTCAGCCCCAGAAACCATGACATAAACCAATGAATAATCAATGGCATAGTTTTTAATGGCACAAATAAAAATGAATTACCTGTCTCTAAACATAAGGAAACAATTATAGCTGGAACTTTTATGGGGGTGGAGATGTTTAATAATGTGGTAAACAGGAAATATCATGATACTATAGAAATGGATGGTCTATTAGCTCCAACCTGGAAGTGACTTTTCCCAGACAACAGGATTACAAACCCTATCAATGATCATAGCCCTTAAAACTCCAGATTCTAGACCCAAAATACTAATCCTCACAGAGGGAATACAGTAGTCCAATTGATCTCTTCTTAGAGTCACAAAATTCAGGAATCTATATGACCATAGGAAGCATGATGGAGGCATACTGAAGGGAAACAAGATCTTCCAAATAATGTATCTGACAGTCTCAGAGCCAGAAACATCATCTTTGTTGTCTATTCTTCAACTTAAATCTACCCCAAATATCATATCCTTCAGGATTGAAGAAACATAGCCTCTCAAATTTTATTCTAGCTCCTTTCCCCTCCAGTATCTGTAAGATTTACAAGGATCCCTAGAAATGGGGGCAGGTCCTCAGTTCTTCAATGGCTACCTCTGATATCTTTGTGAAGTCCACATGTTCCCTTGAAGTCTGACTGTCCCAAAGCGGAGACCTTAAGCCCATCTTGCCTAGGAGTTCCAACAGCCATTTTACTCTTGAAAGTCTTTTCCTCTCTCAGGGCACTGCTAGGATCCAGTTGCTCTCTGGATAGGCCAGCCAGTCTTCAGACCCTTCTTAGTATCTGGGACTCCCCCACACTCACCTGCCTACTCTCCAACCATTCCTTTCCAGAACACCAATCACAATCTCTTCAGTGAGTTTAAGACTTTATAAAACACTGGAGGAGCTTTGGCCCTCAAGCAGCTTCTCCTCTCCACCCTGCAAAAGTCCCCAAGGTAAAGAAATGCAAATAGTCTTGTTTCCCCATATGAAACAGGGAAGTAGGAGGAAAAACAGGGAAAATCCACACCAAATAATATTTCAATTCTTTGATCTGTCTAAACAAAGATTCTGTAAGAAAGGCATTAGCAGGATGTTGATATCCCAGGGCACATAGGACCTTATCAGATTAAAGCAAGACAGACATGCAGCAAAGAAACCAGTTTGGACAAGAACTTGGCTCAAGGGTTATCTCCAAGTTTCTTAGTAAGGAGGAAAAGGGAAAATGGCAGAACCCACTACATTTCCTTCCTTTATGGTTTAAAGTCTATACATAAGAAGGGTCAAGACATTTTAATTCATTCTCCATAACACTTTTGTCATCTTCATAAAACCCAACTTAAAGAACCCTTTCAAAAAGTGTTAAAAATAGACACCCAGTTTGGATGTGCCCACTTGAACACCAGAGTCAAAATGGTGGACAAAACCAGATAAGCATTTCCCCTGAGAGAACTGGCTTAACCTGAGGTTATTTCCATCTAGATACGCAGAATATGAAGAAAGAATCCAGTTGTTCTCGTGAAACTTTTGCACAGCATAGATGATTTGAAACTAGCAGGCACTTTTATCCAATTTTACTACTTGGTTACTGAGGAAATAGAAAATCTGGAAGTTGGCCAGCCATGCTTATTCTAAAGATTTGTGCTTTCCAAAAAGGAGTGACTATAAGCTGAGCTTATCTTTCCCATCACAGGCAAGGTCTACACAAGGCAGAAATTTCCCAACCATAATATATGGTTCCCAAAGTTTTATTTATTTTTTTTCCTAGTTGCTGGCCAAACAGTTATAAATGGAACAACAGAAGAATCTTAAGTAAGTGTGGTAAACAGGCAGCCAGTCAATCTGTACACACAAGGGAAAAAAACACAACTATATAATACACAAGTAATCAAGTAATATATGCTTATTTTTAAACAAACAAAAAGCTCTAGAAATTGTATAGATAAGCTAATAGTAGAAATTAAGAATTGCCATAAACCTATCACCTGATAATAGCCACTATTAACATTTTAATATACGTTTTTCCAGATTTTTTTCATACACACTCATAAATAGAATATATATCTAAGTTTTGCAAGAAAGGAGGCACTGCACATATTATTTTGTAACCTATTTTTCATTTAGGACTATATTTCTATATAAACAAATTTTATTTAATAATTTTAATGTCTTCTTAGCAATTCATGGTACCATAATTATTTCATTACTCCATGTAGGTTATCTCCAGGGTTTTTTTACATCATAAACAACACTACAATGAACGAATATATTCAAAATGCATTTCTGGCCATGCCCTTAGGACAAATTCCTTAAAAGGGAATTTGAGGTCAAAGCTGTTTAAATTTCATAGGTTGTTTTGGTGTACATTGCTAAATTGCCCTTCAGAAGAGCTGTTCCAATTTAAACTCCCACCTGCACAGTGTGAGTGAGTGTCCAAAGTATTCATCTTAATGCTGTGCAATAAACTAACTGACAAATCTAACCTCTTAGTGGCTGGCAAGAATCTGAAGCCCTTACAACATTTTGTTTATCATTTTATACACAAGCTAATCTTAAAAAACAAAATGCTTATGTTAACAGAAAATATATATGTGTTTCTCCTCTCCCCCACCCCCGACCAAACCTCCCTCCAAAACCCCTCAAGAGGTTCTCATTTGGGAATAACTTCTAAATCATGTTTAAAAATCTAGATCAATCAAGTCACCATCTGAGTCTCATGTTCTTCATCTATTAGATGCCCTTTAAGGTCCCTCTTGTTCCAAAAATCTCCACACATGGAAAGGAAAAGACCTAAGCCCCTTTGGCCAGACGCAGGTCCTTTGTCTGGCCCAGCCTCTTCTCCAGCCAACCTTCTCCCACTGTCCTTCAGGGACAACTTCATGCTGGCAGTTTCCTGAGTGAGCCAGACCATTCCTGAATTCTGTCTTTAGACACACTATCCCTCCGTCTTATAACACTACCCTCCTTTTATCCTCATCTGGAAAATTCTACTCATTAAGATCCACCCCCAATAACTCCTTCTCTACAAAGCCTTTTTTATTCCTCCAAGAGTCACTCTTTGTTTTTTCCAACATTACCCTGCTTATACCTTTTTTTTGCAACACTTGCAACACTAAGTGCAATGATCTTGTTCACATCTGTCTTTTCCGTGAAGCCAGGTGCTTTCTGTATCTTCTGGGTTAAGAACTGTGTTGTGCATACTGAAGATGTTTAATAAGTACTTGATAAATGTATGAATGATTGAATAAATGTGCAGACTGCAATTCTTCTGAGTCCCTCTATGATATCCCCAAAAGCACCAGAGATGAACTCAAATCTACATCAGCTTAAACATTGTCACTTTGCACATCTAAGGGCCAGGTTCTCTTCTGGGAGGGACTTATCTCAGATCCAGGCTCCTCTCAATAGCACACTCTTCTCTCCTTTTGATGAACAAGCACCTACTACCAGTTCTCATACCTAGAGTAGGAAAAGTGATTAAACCTAGTCCATACACATGTGCCATGGAGCTATCCAGGTATTCCCAGCCAACCATATTAATGGACAATGGGGTATCAAGGCAGAGAAGAAAAGATTACAGGAATTCTGGTTGAACAAAGGTGAGCTGATAAGTGCAAAGGGGACAGGATCTTTGCATTCCCTTCCAGCAAGGACTACAGTGTGACAAGGAAAATAAATGAGAGGAAAAAATAAATTTTATTGCTATGAAATTGCAGCACCAATGAGCCACAGCCTGGTTCTTGCTTAGCCATACTGCAGTGGCCACAGTGGGACCACCACAGAGCCTCTGTGGGTAGCAAGTCCAGACTTTTTGATAGTTGTCATTCCAGGAGTTAGGATCCTTTATTCAAACTTCTCTCTTGACCTGTAGTGGAATTAGTCCAGCACTTTAAGGTAGTGAAATACAATGTTTAAGAGTAAGGACTCAAATAGAACTTGTGCATCAATGCTCATAGCAGCATTATTAATGCAATAGCCAAAAACTAGAAGCAACCCCATTGTTTATCAACAGATGGATAAACAAAATGTGGTATTCACATACAATGGGATATTATTCAGCTATAAAATGAATGAAGTTCTGATATATGTGACAACATGGATGAACCTTGAAGGCATCATGTTGAGTGAAAAAAGTCAGACACAAAAGGACAAATACTGTATGACCCCATGTATATGAAATCTCTAGAATATGCAATTCATGGAGACAGAAAGTATATTAGAGGTTACCAGGAGCCAGTGAGGAGAAGGGAAAGGGAATTTAGTGCTTAGTGAGTACAGAGTTGGTGGAATAAAAATTTTTCAATAATGGATGGTGGTGATGGTAGCACAACATTGTGAATATAATTAATACCATTGAGTTGTATTCTTGAAGGTAGTAAAAATGCTAAAGTTTGTGTTGTTGATATGTTACCACAATAAAGAGTTTTGTTTTTTGTTTTTTAAAAGAGGGAAGATTCCTTTATGGTCTGACACTCCTGGGCTTGAATTCTGACTCTGTCATTTTCTGATATTTTCTATCTGTGTGAACCTGGGCAAGCTGCCTAACCTTCCCTAAGCTTTTGTTTTAGTTTGAAAAAGCTGCCAGAATGCAATATACCAGAAATGGGTTGGCTTTTACAATGGATATGTATTAACTTAAAAGCTTACAGTTCTGAGACTGTGGAAATGTCCAAATCAAGGTTTCATCAGGTGTTGCTTTTCTCCCCAAAGACTGGCTGTTGGTGATCCTGGACTTCTCTTTCACATGGCAAGGCATATAGTGGTGTCTGCCAGTCTGCCTTCTCCTCCAGGTTCTGTTACCCACACCTTCTGCATTTGTGGCCTTCTCTCAGCTTCTGTGGGTTTCTCTCTGTGTCACTCTCCATATTCATCCCATTTATACAAGACTCCAGTTAGAGGATTAAGACCCAGTCTAGGAGGAACTTCTATGAAGATAGTATAGGAGTAGGCAGGCAGGGTTCAACTCACTCACACAAAAAATGGAGTAAGAGCAAAAAACTGGCTGAGGGACTTACTTAGGGGGTCAGCAGACCAGGACAATGCTGTGCAAACCCCAGGAGGGCACAGACAGAGAGACAAAGAACCCAAAATGACAAACATGAGTTACCAAACCCCTGCGGTGGCTGGGAACAACACCCATCCCCCACCTTCAAGGTGAGAAGCCTGGATAAAACCCATGGTTGAGAGGGAAACAGACATCCTCTTCCCTAAGAAGAAGGGTTTGGTAGGAGAGTGCTTTCTCTTCAATGAGTTTGGACCAGTAGAGCCTGCTTTGAATCTCAAATATGGTCAGACCAGAATCACAGGCATGCAGAGGTTGAAAGCAGCATCACCAGGGAAAGATTTGCTGACAAGCACTATTTGCTGGGCAGCCAGGAAAACTGCAAGAAGAAAAACTGCTTTTAGACCTCTCTCTCTTTTTTTTTTTTTTTTTTAGTTAGGCCAGTACTTTGTTAAGGAATGGTGAGAAGAAAAATGAGAGAAAATAACAGATCATGGGTCCCAGGTAGAAGGAAGGGGCTGAAGAGTGATAAAGAGGGCCAATTTACATACTACAAGTCCCCCTTATAGATTATAAACCCCCAGGTTTACTTGCATATTGATCCAGGTGGGAGAGCAAAGAAGGCCAGAATAGGGGGCAGAAAGCAAGAAAAGAGGTCAAAAGGCAAGAGAGCTAGATCTCTCTTGTTCCAAACGCCTAGGAGAACATCTACATCCTGTTAGTAAATTCCTGGCCAGATTTTGATAACTTAAGCTGGGAAATTTTAAAGATTCAGAAAAAGTTGAACCAAAAATCAAAAAAGAGCCATGAAACAAAACCACTAGGCAAGAGAGAGAAACTGACCTTCAGAGTAAATTCACCAACATATTCAGATGCCTAGACATCAGCAAAAAATTACAAACCATACTGAAATACAGGAAGAGATGGCCCAGCCAAAGGAACAAACCAAATATCCTGACAAGATATAGGATATAAGACAACTAATCAATGATGCCCACACAAATCTCCTAAATAAATTTAAACAGTTGAAAGGAAATATAACTAAAGAGAAAATAGACATTGAAAAGACACTGGGTGAACATAAAGAACAATTTGAAAGACTGTAAAGAAAAGTAACAGAGCTTATGGAAATGAAAGACATAATAGATGAGATTAAAAATACATTAAAGGTATATAACAGCAGATTTGAATTAATGGAAGACAGAATTTGTAACACTGAGGACAGAACATCTGAACTTGAAAAGACATGAAAACAGAAAGACAACAGAATGGAAAAAATGGAACAGAGTTTCAGGGAATTGAATGACAATGCAATACACACAAATATATGCATTATTGGTGTCCAAGAAGTAGAAGAGAATGGAAAAGGGGCAGAAAAAATATTTGAGGAAATAATGACTGAAAACTTCCTAACCCTTATTAAAGAATTAAATATTAATATCCTAGAAGGACAATGCACCCCAAAGAGAATAAGTCCAAATAGACCTACTCCAAGTCATCTACTATTTAGAATGACAAATATCAGAGATAGAGGATTCTGAAAGCAGCAAGAGCAAAGCAATAAGATTAAGTGACAACTCTCATTAGAAACCATGCCAGCAAGATATGATGTATTTAAGATACTAAAAGAGAAGAACTGCCAGCCAAGAATGCTGTATCCAGCAAAACTGTCCTTCAAAAATGAGGGTGAGTTTAAAGTCTTCACAGACAAACAAAAATGGAGAGAGTATGTTACCAAGAAACCAGATCTACAAGAGATACTAAAGAATGCTGCAGCCTGAAAGGAAAAAAAACAAAGTGAGAGACTTGAAGAAGAGTGCAGAAATGAAGATTATGAGGAAAGGTAGCTTAAAGGGTAAAAAAGAGAGACAACAGTAATATATGACAATGGAAAGCCAAAGGATAAAATGAACAAAGTAAGTAATGCCTTCATAGTGATAACATTGAATGTTACTGACTTGAATTCTCCAATCAAAAGACACAAACTGGTAGAATGGATAAAAAATATGAGCCATCTATATGCTGTCTATAAGAGACTCATATTAGATGTAAGGACACAACCAGGTTGAAAGGGAAAGATTGGAAAAAGATATTCCATGCAAATAGTAACCAAAAAAGATCTGGAGTAGCAATACTAATATTGGACAAAATAGATTTTAAATGCAAAACTGTTATAAGAGATGATGAATGTCATTATATATTAATAAAGGGGGCAATTCACCAAGAAGAAATAACTATAATAAATATTTATGCACCTAGCCCAAGATACATGAGGCACACCCTGGCAAAACTGAAGGAAGAAATAGATGTCTCTACAATAATAGTTGAAGACTTCAATACACCACTCTCAGCATTGGATAAACATCTGGACAGAGGACAAATAAGGAAACAGAGAATGTGAATGATATGATAAATAAACTAGATCTAACAGGAATATATAGAGCATTACACCTCCAAACAGTAGGACATACATTCTTTTCAAGTGTTCATGGATCCTACTCCAGGATAGACCAAGTGTTGAATCACAAGACAGGTCTCAATAAATTTAAAAAGATTGAAATTATACAAAACTCTATCTCTGTTCATAATGGAATGAAGCTGGAAATCAATAATGGATGGAAAAAGAGAAAATTCACAAATATATGGGAATTAAACAACACACTCTTAAATAATCAGTGAGTCAAAGAAGAAATTCCAAGAGAACTCAGTAAAGATCTTGAGATGAATGAAAACAAGATCACAACAAATCAAAACCAATGGGACATAGCAAAGGCAGTGCTGAGAAGGAAATTTATAGCCCTCAATGTTTACATTACAAAAGAAGAAAGAGGTACAATCAGAGACCTAACAGTACACCTGGAGGAACTAAAAAAAGATCAGCAAACTAATCCCAAACCAAACCAAAGAAAATAAGTAATAAAGATCAGAGCAGAAATAAATGATATTAAGAAAAGAAAAAAAGCAACAGAGTAAACCAACAAAACCAAAAGTTGGTTCTTCGAGAAGATCAATAAAATTGACAAACCCTTAGCTAGACTGATGAAGAAAGAAAGAAAGAAGAAAGAAAGAAAGGAAGGAAGGAAGGAAGGAAGGAAGGAAGGAAGGAAGGAAGGAAGGAAGGAAGGAAGGAAGGAAGGAAGGAAGGAAGGAAGGAAGAAGATGCAAATGAATAAAATCAAACGTGAAAATGGGGACATTACTACTGACCCCACAGAAATAAAAGCATTCATAAGAGGATACTATGAACAACTGTATATAAAAAAAAAAAAAAATAGAAAACTTAGATGAAATGGACAAAATTCTAGAAACACATGCACAACCTACACTGACCCTAGAAGAAATAGAAGACCTCAACAAACTAATCACAAGTAAAGAGATGGAAACTGTTATCAAAAACCTCCCAAAGATGAAAAGTCCAGGACCAGATAGTTTCACAAGTGAATTCTATCAATTATTCAAAGACAATCTAATACCAATCTTGCTCAACTCCTCCAAAAATTTGAACAGGAAGGAATGCTACCCAACTCATTCTATGAAGCCAACATCACCCTAAATACCAAAACCAGATAAAGATACTATGAAAAAAGAAAATTACAGACCAATATCGCTAATGAATATAGATGCAAAGATCCTCAATAAAACACTTGCAAACCAAATCCAAAAGCATATTAAGAGAATTATACATCATGACCAAGTGGGTTTTATCCCAGGTATGCAAGGGATTTTCAACACAAGAAAATCCATTAGTGCAATAAAACACATTAATAAATTGAAGAAGACAAATCACATGGTCCTGATTAATGCCGAAAAGGCATTTGGCAAAATATGCATCCTCTCTTGATATGAACACTCCAAAATAATGAAGAGAAGGAAGCTTTATCAACCTAGTAAAGTGCATGTACGAAAAACAGCTAGCATTGTACTCAACCATGAAAGACTGAAAGCTTTCCCACTGAGATCAGGAACAAGACAAGGATGCCCACTGTCACAATTGTTATTCATTATTGTGCTAGAAGTTCTAGCTAGAGCAATTAGGCTAGATAAAGAAATAAAAGGCATCTAAATAGAAAAGGAAGAAGTAAAACTTTCCTTAATCACTGATGATATGATCCTATATCTATAAAACTCTGAAAAATCCACAACAAAGCTTTAGAACTAATGGACGAGTTCAAAAAATGGTGGCATACAAGATTAATATGCAAAAATCAGTCGCATTTCTATACACTGCTGAGGAGCATTCTGATGAGGAAATCAGAAAAAAATTCCATTTATAATAGCAACTTAGAAACAAATATTTAGGAATAAACATAACCAAGGACGTAAAGAACTTGTATTCAGAAAACTACAAAACATTGCTAAAAGAAATCAAAGAAAATGTAAATAAATGGTAGGGCATTCCTTGTTCATGGAATGGAAGACTAAATATTATTAAGATGAGCATACATGTAAGGTATATAAAAATGTTCAAATTTTTAACATGGGGCATTATCACAGTGGGTGGAGACTCACTCAATAAAAAAGAGAATACTGAATTCCCATCCTGGAGAGCTCTACCATATTCACTAAGGTAGCAGCAACAGTCCCCCAAGTGCAGGGGCAGTAACTGGTGAAGGAGAATGATCCACTGATGGGCCCTTGATATTGATGACTAGTCTTATGAGTCTTTGTTCTTGAAATTGAAATTTAGTCTATTGTTATGGGGTGCCTAAGGGTTGCCCCCTGAGAGCCTCCTTGTTGCTCAAATGTGGCCTCTCTCTAAGCCAAACTCAGCATATGAATGCATTACCTTCCTCCCAGAATGGGCATGACTCCCAGGGATGAGCCTCCCTGGCACTGAGGGATTGCTACCAAATGCCAACTGGCAATGTGACTGGAAAAAGAACTCGAATAAAAGGAAGAAAAGGTAAAGACAAATGAGTTTATATGGCTAAGAGACTTCAAAGTGAGTAGGGAAGTCATCCCAGAGGTAACGGTTATGGACATCTCAGCAGGACCTCATAGACTTCCAAAGAAGATACCACCCCAAATAGTGGGGCTCCTGAGGGCTCTGGAGACACCCACTTCCTATGGTCAGGGCGGATAGCTCTGTAGTTTGGTGCCTTGCCAGTGGGCCCTACTTTGGAGTTTGTGCTCATGAGAGTGACAGAGTTGGACTCAATTATGTCTTTCCTGCACATGGCTCATCTGTCCCTTCTATTTAAACCTATACTTGGTGCTGGAGTTTGTAGGTGTATATCCAGAGACTTGAGTCTTTGTGCCAGCTGGGCCCAGAACCTCGGTGGAGCTGTAACTCCTACTCTACAGTTCATTGGACTCACCCAGGACAACTGGTGGGGAGATGATGATGGACAACAGCCATCCCAGGGAATGGAAAGAGTCTGAAGCTGCAAGCAGAATAGTCCCATCCATCTTCCCCATGGAATATAAGCCCCCTTTCAATTGGAGGTGAAGTAGACATCACCATCCCAGACTCCTCAGGATTGGGGGAAGAGCTATGGACTAGAGTGGACTTACTGGTATTCTAGCTTAGACATATTGTGATTCTAGTAATGGAAGAAATTACAACATTGATGTGGAGCCAGTGGCCACTGGAGGCTTTGGGGGCAGGGAGAGGGAAAAACAGTTGTAATATGGGGGCTTTTTTGGGACTTAGGAATTGTCCTGAGTGACATTGCAATGACAGAAACAGGCCATTTTATATCATCACATAACATACAGAACTCTGTGGGAGAGAGTGTAGACTGTAATGTGAACTATGGTCCATGCTTAATGACAAAGTCCCAGGATGTGTGTATCAATTGCAATTAATGTGGCACACTAATGAAGGATGTTCATGTGGGAGGTTGTGGGAGGTGTGGGAAGTGGGGCATATGGGAATCCTTATATCTTTTGTGTATCATTTATGTGATCTAAGGATCTTTTTTAAAAAATTAAAAAGAAAACAAAAATAAAATTTAAAAAGTAAAAAATATTAAATAAATAAATATCATTAAGATGTCAGTTCTACCCAAACTTATTTACACAGTCAACACAATCTCATTAAAAATCCCAACATCCTTTTTTGCAGAAACAGAAAAGCCAATTATCAAATTTATTTGGAAGGGTAAGGGGTCCTGATTAGCCAAAAATGTCTTTAAAAAGAATGAAGTTAGAGCATTCTCAATTCCTGACTTTAAAGCATATTGCTTAGCTACAGAGGTTAAAAACAGCATGGGACTGGCATAAAGATAGGTTGACCAATGGAACTGTATCAAGAATGCAGAAATAGATCCTCACGTCTATGGTCAAGTGATTTTTCACAAGGCTGGCAAGCCCACCCAGCTTGGCCAAAACAGTCTATTCAACAAATGGTGCTGGGAGAAATGAATATCCATATGCAAAAGAAAGATAGAAAGCCCCTATCTCACACCTTATACAAAAATTAACTCAAAATAGATTAAGGACCTAAATACCAAAGCAAAAACCATAAAAGTCCTAGAAGAAAATATAGAGAAACATCTTCTAGATGTTGTGGTAGGCAGTAGTTTCTTAAACCTTACACCCAAAGTGCAATCAATGAAAGAAAAAATAGAAAAATGAGACCTCCTCAAAATTAAACATTTTGTTCTTCAAAAGACTGTCAAGAAAGTGAAAAGGCAGCCTACTCAATGGGAGAAAATATTTGGAAACCACTTGTCCAATAAGTGTTTGATATCACCTTCATATGATCTCACTCATATGCATAAGCAAATTCATGGAGTCAGAAATTAGAATACAGGTTACCAAGGACCATGGTGGAGGTTAATGCTTAATTGGTACAGAATTTCTGTTTGGGGTGATGGAAAAAATTTGATAATGGATGGTGATTATGGTAACATTTTGAATGTAATTTACACTACTGAATTATGTATTAGAATGTGGTTAAGAGAAGAAATTTTTAGGTAGTACATATGTTACTAGAATAATTTTTTTAAAAATAGGACTGTACAACACAGTGAATCATAATGTAAACAATGGAGTATAATTAATATTACAGCAATAACATTCTTTCATTAATTGTAGCAAGGTACCAGTGGTAGATTGAGATTGTATGTACCCTAGAAAAGATCTCTGTATTTTCCCCATTCCTGTGGCTGTGAACCCATTGTAGGTGGGACCCTTTGATTAGGTTATTTCAGTTAAGTAACTTTGATTAGATTACTTTGGTAAGGTGTGACCAGGATGTTTATTGGAGTCCTTTATAAAAGGGATGAATTCAGAGAGACAGAGAAAAGAGACCCAAGAGCTCAGGAAAAAAAACCCAGAAGCTGAGACAAAAAGTCCCAGAAGCCAGAAGCTGAAATCAATGGACCTGGAAGAGAGAAAGACACAGGAGCCAAGAGAAAGTCATAGGAACAGAGAAAAAGCTGTAGAAAGCCAGAAGCTGAAAGCAATGGATCTGGAGAAGGGAAAGACAGCAGATGCCACCATTGTGCCCTGCCATGTGACAGGAGTCCATGATCACAAGCAGCTATGTTTTTGGGAAAAGAGCTTTGCCTGATGCGTTGATTCAGACATTTTTCTCAGCCTCGGAACTATAAGCCTATAAGTTAATAAATCACCATTGTAAAAGCCAACCCATTTCTGGTATATTGCCTTGGCAGCACAAGATTTAGCAAACTAAAACAGTATCACACTAATGCAAAATGTTAATAATGGGCGGGTTATATGGGAACTTTATTTCTGAATGATTTTTCAGTAAACCTACAAGTTCTCTAATAAAAAAGCACTTCTGAGCATTTATTAATTTATTAATTTAATCAATGACTCTTATCCCAGTTTCTGTTAATTAATCAAAACTTTTATGAGCTTTTCGAGCATTTATTTGTTTAATCAAATAATTTAAGAAATGTGAAAACTGAGTAAAGAGTAAGGACTCTGGGAACCTTATAAGAAATGAAAATGGAATAGCAAAACACACATCAAGATAACAAATATGGTCAAAGACCATTGCAGAAAGAGAATGAATATAAATGAATGCAAGTTAAACTATAGCACTAACCAAACAGGAGTACAGAAGCAGGAGGAGCAGGGGGCATGTGTTACAGCTGTGAGCTTTGAGATGCACAATATTGAAGAGCCATTATAAAGTTTGTGATGGAAACATTTATTTCATACCAGGAATTGAGACAACTTCCATATTTTACAAGAGGTTTTTTCCTGCAGATAAAAATGTAAAGCCCACAAGAGAGAGAATAACACATGAGTACAGCTCAGCAATGGCAATCAACACCAGTGGGGCAGACAACAAACCTCTGTCTGTAATTCTACCAGGGTCATCTGCATGCTTCTTTCTCCAAAGTTTGATCACTAGGCTCATTAAGTGTTGTCTGTGAAAAAAATGCATTTATTAATTGTGTTTGCCATGAAATATGTGAATAAGTAAATAAAACATTAAAATTTTATCAACAATTGTAAAAATCTTCTAGAATGGTATAAGCTTTGTTGGTGCAGCTAGTTTTATAAATTATTGTAAACTACCTCAAATTATTTCTTGGGAGAAGCTGGATTATTTATTAAAGAATATAAAACAAGACTATACCAAATCACATTTTCACTATTGGATTTTTAAAATGACTGTTAATGGGGATGTTTATTATTAGTATTATTGTAACTGTTAACTACCATATATTGTTTGTATCTAATACACTATGCAACATATTCAACATTTTTTGTGCATTGTTAATTTAAAACTCATAACAATCCAATGATAAGTATAATTACTATTCTCATCCATTCAATTCAACAAATATTAAGTTTCTAATATATGCTGGCCACTCTTCTAGGGACTGGGGATCCAATGGTAAATGAGGCAAAGACCTTGCTTTCTTGGACCTTACCTACTAATGGGGTATAATAACTGAACAAGATATATTATTTATGTACATATTTATATAGGGAGATTTTAATAATAATGGGAGACAATGACAAAATAATATTATAGAATATTGGTTGTGATAAATGCTAGGAGGAAAAGCAAAGCTACTCAAGGAGATGGAGAGTGACAGGAAGTAGCATTTTAGACAGGGTTTTCTGGGAGTGCCTCTCTGAACAGGTGACATTTGAGGACAAACTCGCATATAGTGAGAGGTGGCAGATTTTTTAGAAGAGGTAATGTGATATGATAAAATATTCCTATAACTGATTATGATGTGAGTTTGTACTTAGAATTGCTATTGAAATGATTTAAGGTTTTTTGGAATATTGTAATATCTTTCTGGGACTCAGGGGGTTGAGTGTGGCAGTTTGAGATATGTATGAATCCCCAAAAGAGAAAGATAATGTTTGTAAACAAATCTATTCCTCTGGGTGTGATACAT
>JAQZBX010013772.1:0-39426 GCA_029593785.1 Cabassous unicinctus
ATTTTGATTGGGATTGAGTTGAATCTATAAATTAGATTGGGTGTGATTAATATCTTCATAATATTTAGTCTTCCAATCCATGAAAACAGAATTTCTTTTCATTTGTTTATGTATGCTTTGATTTATTTTATCAGTGCTTGTTAGTATTCTGAGTACAGGTCTTTTACATCTCTGGTTAAACTTATTCCTAGATATTTGACTTTTTTATTGTTGTTGTAAATGGAATTTTTTCTTGATTTCTTGCTTAGATTGTTCATTGCTAGTGTATAGAAGCAGTACTGATTTTTTCATGTTCAGCTTGTATTGTCTCACTTTGTTGAACTCATTTATTTGCTTTAGTAGCTTTGTCATAGCTATTTCAGAATTTTCTAAATATAGGACCATGTCATCTGTGAAGAGTCATAGCTTTCCTTCATTTTTGCCTGTTTGGATGCCTTAGATTTCTTCTTCTTGTCTAATTGCTCTAGCTAGAACTTCTTTCACAAGGTTGAGTAACAGTGGTGACAGTGGGTATCTTTGTCTTTTTCCTGATCTTAGAGTGAAAGCCTTCAACATTTCTCTATTGACTATAACGTGAAAGAAAGTAGAAAATAGGTACTACATACTGTTTGACTCCATCTATACAAAATATAAATACAAGTAAATTAGAGAGAAGGAAATATATTAGCAGTTATGTATGGCAGGGGAAGGATAGAGAGATTGAGAAGTGACTACTAAGATGTAGATTTGTGTTGTTTGTATTTATTATTGTTATTGGGTAATATGAATGATCTCATATTGATTAAAGTGATGAATGGACAACTCTGTTATTATAGCAAATGCCACTGATTGTACAATTTATGGATACATTTCAATAAAATTGATAAAAAAACAAGTGTTGAGACTTTACATTTGGCTGCCAGTAAGCAATAGTTGTGAAGTGGCATTGCCTAAGTATAGGGCTAGAAAAAATATTCTGAGTGAGTTTTTATTTTCACACTTACCTTTGTGGCAGAAGGAAGCAATAGTTGCTCCATCTATCTAAATCATTTTCTTCTCATGTTAGCTAAGGTCCTTCTCATTTTTATAAGCCATTTTCAGAAATTATAGATTATAAAAATTTCCCCATATTGAGCCTTTACTTCCACTGAAACATAATTGTTTTTCTGACCTCTTTCCATGTCTTCTTATTAAAGGCATCAATTAATACATTCCTCTCAGAGGGAGTTTCCTGTCTACTCCATTGAACACTCACCCACTCCACCTACATTTCTCTAAGTTCAGAGCTCCACAATCTTACCTTTTAAGGTGTAACCTTTTAAAGTTACACAGTATTTAGTTTCTTCATGCATTGCTTTTAAATGTTCAAATAAATGTTATCCATCTATGAGTAAGAACCATACCTTATATAATCTATTGTTACTCACAACATGCTGCCAGAGCTCAATAAATGTTGTGATGATTTCTAGAATCATTGATGTATTAAGTTACACAATTCCCACACTGAAAATAATGAAAGTCCTCAAATAGACAATTTAAAAATCAAGGAAATAAATTAAATGTAATCTTGAAGAAAAATGTACTGTAGTTTGAACACATGAACACTTTAATTTTCATGGTAACTATACACAGCATTTCTATACATGTACACATTTATTTTATCAGTAGAACATTATGTACAATTTATCCTCTGCTTTTTCATGTAACCTTACATCACAAGCATGTATTCTTTGCTAATAATTTTAATTTTAAAATTCATTTTTCAACTAATAGTCAATTATGAAAGTGCAGAGATGAACGCTACCCTTCAACATTGGTCCATACATTTACCATGCATCGTACAAAACCATGTAAGTTATAAAGAGACTCAGATAAATAAATGCAGGGCATCAGCAACATGAGAGAATAAACCCAAGTCTCCAGGAAGCAATGTTGAGATGAAAGAGGATAATAGGGAGATTGATAATTTAGGAGGCCTGTGAAAGTGGTAGTATTTCAATTTTTGAAGTTAGTGGGAAGTGAGAAATTTTGGAGAAGGAAAATTCAATATGAATATGGCATAAATGGTAAAAATGTCTCATGAAAAACAAATAGCTTGCAATTCAATTTTTTTCTGGATTAAAAGCAAAGGAAACAAATGGGATGAAATTTCATGTATTCCATTAACAAAATAAAAATATATACTTAATACAAGCAACATCTTAAGTGAATGTTACTCAAAAAGTCTTGGGTTCTGCCTGCTGACTATGTAAATTATACATTGTATCTCTTTTTGTCATTAATAGTGCCCTCCTTAAACAATAAATTATGTAGTTACACATAAACTGATAAGAAATATATTAGTTAACTAATTTCTTACACTTATTTGGGTCTGACATACTTTTTTTTAATCATTGTTAACATGGGCTGAATTCATCATTCTCCTGTAACTGAGATCTCTTCAAGAAAGTATGCATGTTTTACACAAATGTATATATGTGTGTACTTATATATGTTCAATTGTGTGCATGTGAATGTTATTAGAGGACCACTCAAAGGTATCATGGTTTGAGGTTTGGAGCTGTATGTACCCCAGAAAGCATTTTCTTAAAGCTAATCCATTCCTGTGGGTGTGAACCCATTTAAACTATGAAATTTGATATGGTTATTTCAGTTAAGTGTGGCCCAGCTCAGTCAGAATGGGTCTTAATCTTATTAGTGGAGTCTTTTATAAGTGAGATGAAATTCAGAAAAATATATAGAGAAAGCCACTTTAAGCAGAAACTGACATCAATGACCCTTTAGAGGCCAGGAGAAGCTGCTGTGTGCATTGCTATGTGATAGAGGACCAAGAATCACTGGAAGCCAGCCCCAGAACACCAGCTTTCAGGAAGAAAGCATCACCTTGATCCTTGATGATGCCGTGATTTGGACATTTTTCCTAAACTCAAAATTGTAAGCTAATAAATTCCCATTGTTTAATCAGAACCATTACATGGTATCTGTTTTAGTAGCCCAGGAATCTATAACACCTGCTTCATCTCATGTAAATTTTTGCTAAATAATCTTTTTTTGTTGTTATCTTTAGAAAGTCTAATTTATTTTTACTTTTTAAAATAATAAGAATGTACTCATCCATTATTGCTTGTTGAAGCACACACAAAGTCATTTAAAATTCCATATACAAATTGATGATTATGAATTTGAAAATATTTTCTAAATGTTTCATTCTCTGGGAAATTATGGAATACATTTAACTCCTAAAGTAGTAAATATGAGTGGTTAAATCATCATGAAAGGAATTGAAGAATGATTCAAGAAATAAAACTATAAGCACTGAATATGGTCCCTTTTTTAAATGATCAAGAAATCAGTAATGTTCAAATAACAGAGTATTCTCAAATAATATAAATTATTCCTGGGATTTGGGGAAAAGCTTCAAAGTCATTTTACAGCAGGAACATAATTCTCACCTTAATACTTAACTTTGGTAATATTAAACTAGAGGCCAAGTCCAAAGCCTAGAATTATAAGTTCAAACAGAATTTAGTACATTAATGAAGGGATGATGAATATAATAATAATAATGTAATCATCCTCAATAGTCACAAAATAATTGTTTAGAATTCAATCCCAATTACAAGTTTTAATGACTGATAATTTTTAAAGGGATGTAGAGTATCTTCTTTAAGTTAATGCAATTTCACATTTAATATTAAAACAGCAGTGGAATTCCTACTTAGTGAGAAACATTAAGAGGGTGCTAGATATAATACTCCCAATATTATACAATATTAATGGGAAATTTTATCTTAGAATCAATATATACATTTCTAAAGGATTAGAGTTAAGATGAATATATATTAAAAATAAAAAGAAATAAACAAACATCCAATTTCTAAAGGAAAAATTACCTTTTGTTTATATGAGCACAGGAAGAAATAATAATGGAAAATGTTTGATTTGATATTATTCTGTATTATTTCTAATTATGTAAAATATTACTAACAAAATCATAATCATATAAAGGCAGATGAGAAACTGTGCAACATATAAACAAGCTGCATGACAAAATATTAATGTTACATATATCTTTTGAATGTATTTAGATATAACTGTGTGTATATATATAGATGAATATACTTATACATATCACTGATATAGTCTTTTTTGATAAATTTTTTTATTTTCTTAAAAATATTTTAAATTACATAAATATTACATAAAAATATAGAGGATTCCTATAGGCCCCACTCCCAACCCCTCCCACACTTTCTCACATTAACAACATCATTCATTAGTGTGGTAAATTTGTTACAATTGATGAACACATATTGAAGCATTGCCACTAAAGGTGGATTATATTTTACATTATAGTGTACACTCTGTCCTACGCAATTTGTAAGTTATGACAAAATATATAATGGCCAGTATCCATCAATTCAATGTCATTCAGGACAGTTCCAATGTCCCCAAAATGCCCCCATATTACACCTGTTTTTCCCTCTTCTTCCCCTCAGAACCTCCAGTGGCCAATGCCTCCACATCAATTTAAAAAGTTCTTCCATTGCTAGAATAATAATAAGTCTATTGTAGAATAACTGTAAATCTACTCTAGTCCATTGTTCCCTCCCCAATCCTGAGGACACTGGAATGATGATGCTTATTTGAATTCTAATTGAAAGGGGGTTTAGATCCCATGAGGCTGATGGATGGGGCTATCTGGCTTGCAGGTACAGACTCTCTTTGTTCCTTGGAATTGGCTTTGTCCATCATCATTTCCTTGATAGTTGTCCTGGGTGAGTCCAATGAACTGTAGAGTATGTGTTGCAACTTTGTTGAGACTCAGGGCCCATTTGGCACATGGACAGCCCAAAGATTTAAGTCTCTTGGACATATACCTATCAAGTCTAGTACTAACTATAGGTTCAGATAGAAGGGTCAGAAGAGCTATGTGTAGGGAAATCATAGCCGAGTCCAACTCTGTTACACTGGGGAACATAAATTCCAAAGTAGGGCTCACTGGCAGGGCACCAAACTCCGAAGCTGCCTGCCCTGCCTATAGAGTCTGGATGTCTCTAGAGCCCTCAGGAGCCCCACTATTTGAGGCAATATTTACTGTGGCAGTCAATGAGATCCTGCTGAGACATGCATAAGCATAACGTCTAGAATAACCTCCCGACTCATTTTGAAATCTCTTAGCCATAAAAACTCATTTGCTTTTACCCTTTCCCCCTTTTGCTCAAGATCTTTCTCCAGGTGCATTGCTAGTTGGTGCTTGGTAATAATCACTCAGTGCCAAGGAGGCTCATCCCTAGGAGTCATGTCCAGTGCCTGGGGTAGGCAATGCATTTATATGTTGAGTTTGGCTTTGAGAGAGGCCACTTTTGAGCAGCATATAATACTAGGCTAAGTTTCAATTTCAAAAGAAAAGTTTCATATCAAGGGCCCATTGCAATGGTTTATTTTCCTTCACAGGCACTGCCCTTGTACTCGGGGGATTCTTGCTTTCCCATTAGAGGATGTGGCAGAGCTCCCCAGGATGGGAATTTGATATTCTTTCAGTTATTGTGTGAAACTCCACCCACCGTGGCAATGCCCCATGAACGCTTATACACATTCATATGCATTAGCCATATGTCCCAGGTGAACATCTTCCCATGCATCATGCATCACTGACACCACACACCAATGATCCTCCCCGGACATAGTTATGACCCTTCTGTGATCCAAAATTGATACCAAAAAAAGAACCAAATAAAATTAATAATAAGATGAAATAATACTCTAAAAAGTAACAAATAAAATGCAAAAAACTGAAAAAAGTGAAATAAATTTTTTGACATTGTTTCTTTCATTACTGTAAGATCTATTGTCTTGTATGTACAGTGACATTTTCTTCTGTGTATTCCCCCAGTGTCTTACTTTTTTCATTTTACCTTCAAAAAACATTCAATTACACATAGTCACATAGAGAATATGGGGGATTCCCATATACTGAACATTCTCCCTATTTTCCTTTCTCCCCTATTAATAACATTATACATGTGGCTGGCACATTTGTTCCAATTGATGTACATATATCGAAGCATTGCTACTAACCATGATCAATGATTTACATTATGGTTTACATTTTCAACCATAGACTTTTATAAATTTTGATGATATTTAAAATGGCCTGTATCCATTTTTGCAAGATCACGGAGAACAATTCTAATGTCCTAAAAATACCTAAGATAAATAGCCTTCTAGGGCTTCATAAAAACTAACATTAGTTTCCCCATTCAAAACTTACCCCATTATTAATGTTTTCTCTCAGAAGATAAGTTATTAAAAGTTATATTTCCATTAATGAGTCCCAAGGAGCTTTCCCAGAAATGGAAGCACTAAACCATAGAACAAGTGATCTTATTTCAGCATCTCCAGTTGGCCTATGTGCAATAGAGTCAGGATCTCCACGATGAAGTGATAATATCAATAGCCAGAAAATACCAGCTGAGAGGAACATTTCAAAAAACTAAAGACTAACCCCCAACCACATAAATATAGGGACATTTTAATAGTCTTAGTATGAGAATTATTGACAGTGATGCTGTAAATATAAACTATTTGATATATAACACATTGGTTTAGGGAAATGGAAGCAAATTCATTGAAATTTCAGAATCAAATTTCTGATTATCAGAAGGAGACATTATTTTCCAAGTAACCCTTGTAATTTTATGCACAGAAAGCCTACATTGTAAACATCTCAAAAACTTCCAACATGTGTCTTTTTAAAATCTCAAAATAAATATGCATAAAAATTTGGTTTGAATGTCATGTATTAAGCCCTCTAACCCTGGACTGGGGAGTGTTTTTTAAAAAATTATACTTTTCCATTAAAAAAATAAAGGAATACTATATTGGACAAGAAATGGTAGAATTCATATAAAATGCTGTGATATGTCAAACATAAATAATAAGATAATGACAAAACAGCCACTAAATACAATTACATTATCCTGAAAGCAACATGGTATAATTCAATATATAAAAGATGCATGAGATATTTTGCGTGAAGAGTAGAGTGCAGAAAAATCTTCATCCCCTGTTTTACATAATAAAAGAAAATATTTTAAATATGTATATGTGTGTGTATATATATATATATATACACACACATATATACATATATACATATATATTCACACACACACACTCTGAACCTCTGTTTGAATTTTTTCTTTTACCTTGGGTACATAGTGAATTTCCTCTTACTTCATGACTCAACTAATGTAAGTCCTTAACAGAAGCCTTTTTGAGGACCCTGCTCTTCACTAGGATTTGCTTCGTCTACATGGCAGTTATGGGTTAGCTTATGCTTTCTTTCTCATTTGATTATGAACCTGTTTGGTGTGGAGTCAATCTCATTCTGTACATGTTCCAAATTAATTATATCATGCTTGCTGATAAACATGGAGAAAGCTAACAAAATAAATGCTACATTGAAACATGTTGAAGCTTAAAGTGTTGGATTCAAATTTACAGCGAGTGAGAGTGTTTAAATTTTAAGAAAGCTGTATTGGAAAAGGAGACAATTAAGTTGAGGCTTGAAATACATATATTAAATAAAGTTATGTAAGCAAAATTAGTGAAGTATGGAGTTCCAAGGAATCATCCCTCCAGGTAACAATGAAAAATGAAGGGAATTTATCAGAATTAACTTCTAACTAGAGGAAATAGCCCCAGGTTTATAGCAACCAAGCAAATGCTGAAAGAATATAGTGATTTAAGCATGTTAAGAGAGATTTATGGTTTTGATCATTTTTCATGGTTTTGTTCATTTTTTATTCATTCACAAATTCATTTATCAAATATATTAACCACGTGCTCTGTGCTACTCTTCTAAATGCTGATGTTTCAAAAGGGAGTAAAATAATTTCCTGACACTAAACATCATTGATAATTGTAACAGGGAGAGGCATGAAACATGTAGAATGTCATCAATGGGCAAAATGCTAAAAATATATGTGTATGATTGTATAGTTGTGTATGGAATCGTATAGGGACTTAAAATAAGTGACTAATCATTTAACTTGTGACCATAGGAAGTATAAAAAAGAGTTTAAATCAGTGTTTGATAATGGAGAGGGATTTCATTCTATCTGTAGAAAGAAGGAGCTGTTGAATAATATAGGAAGAAAATGCATAAGCAAAACCAAGGAACATTTTTGTATAGTCCATCACAACTAATTATTGGTGTGTCAATAATGTAATGCATGATTGACTATGATTTCACATAAAGTTTTGAAGGTCAAAAAAGCTTTACATGTATGTTAGAAAGGGCTACAACTAGTGAATAAGAAGTTTCAGTGGAAATTAGAGAAAATGATCCTCTGTGTATGAAAAACTTGAAGCAAAAACCCAAGCGAGAAACTGCTTTCACAAAAGATTCCCCAGTGCCCTAGTTCAGAGGCAGTCATAGCCATGTGTCGGGGCATGGATCTCAGACCCTCTCAAATCCCCTTTCCAAGGTTCTAGTGCAGGACACACATGCTCAACCATACCTAATAGTAGATCTTAGCATTTCACATACATGGATTTCTGTTTGTGAAATAATTCTGTGCATTCATTAGAGTCACTAAAAATGAACAGTAACTGAATTCCATTCTCTCCAATATTGAAGGATAGCTAGCTGCAGCTCTGAAGCACTGCATGTTTATAGATTATATTCAAACATGCATATACACATGCATGCACACATACTTACACATGTGCAAGCCTATATACATGAAAATTGTTATACAAATTATTTGAAACTCCTTAGCCCTTTGTTTTTAAAAAGTCTCTTGGGAAATAAGCTTTTCTATGCTTGAGTCTCTATGGAATAGATTCGTAATGGAGTTTATGATGTAAAATTTGTAGAGAGAAGAAATTAGGCTATTTTTTTCCTAGACAAAAAGGTTCACCCTGAGGGATCCTGTGTTGATTTTAAAGTCTTGTTAAACTCAAGGAGACCTTCTTTCAGTTTTGTGCTGTAGAGTTGGGCTGGGATAATTTGGAAGTATCCCAACTTCAGAAGTGATCTGGTCTCAGCAGTTCTTTGAAAACCCTGTCCTCTTATCCCTGAAGACCAATTTCAAAAGAAAGAAAAATTGAACAAATCCCCTCCTCTTGCTTTTCCTGAACTAAGAACTTTCTGCTGTGCATGGAGATATTTCATATAGCAAGGTTAGTAACTGTTAAGGGGAAAAGTTGGATATCTTGGAAATGGAGCATGGAAACTTAATGGAAATATTTCCTAAGTTATACAAAGACCTTAATCCTTAAGAGAAGATGGCCTCAACCCATGGTAGATGTTGGAGAATTCTTTGAGGGTTCAATGTTAGGGCAAGTTGTATAGTCTTGAAATGTCTGAATAATTTATTTGAATATTTATTTTAAATCATCATAAGTAAATTAATTTAGTGATTTAATAACACAGAATCTTACCATTTTTTAGCTTTCTGAACTTATTCCATTGCTTGGTGTCTCTAGTAGTCACTCTTCCTCATCAATTTCCTTAAGACTTACTCAAAGGCCTTTTGACTAAAGATTTTATTCTTTGTATCTTCCCTTAACCAATCAGTGTCTTTCCTTGTTCTGTCTGTCACCCTTTCCTTCTCTTTCTTTATCTCTCTCTTCTTCTATCCACTCACCACTACCTCATGAGCAAAATTAAGAAGGACCTTGACTCATTCAGTATTATGCAATAATGGAATGATACCTGAGGTTGTGGTCTTCCATTTTACAAATCCTTACACTAACTCCATGGTCACATTCTAAACCCAGATTCTTAAGGGAGCTGTTGAACGATAGGATATGCTACACTGGAATCACATTTAAGTGAGTTGAATTTTTTCTACTTTCCACATCTAAGACAAATTAAATGAAATAATATTAATAATGTCTTAATGGAGTTTGGGATATTTTTCCTAAATTGCTGTGGTTTAATTGCATGTAAAAATATATGGTAGATATTAAAATTGTTTTAGTTATTCTACTACATTACATTTAATTTTTAGCATAGCTCATTTCCTCCTTTATTGATGAGAAAACATGGAGAAAAATTTTCAAAATATTTTATTATGTCAATATTTTCTATTAATCTATGTATTGTTTACATATACTTTGGAAATAATTATGTAATCTTAATTTTCTCATATATCCATGAATATTTGCATCTGCAATGGAAATTTATTATTCTACAACTTTTTCATCCATTTTATTTGCATTTATATCTTACAAAATGAATAAAGTTACTTTTGCTTTTGTTTTTGTTTTTTATCTGACACTTAGACTAGTTGATCTTAATCCATTTATGTGTTTGTCTTGATATAACTGATGCTTTAGATTTTCATTGGATGCTTCATTATTTTTGAAAAGTTTCTCTGTTCTTTCATTTTTACTTTATTCAGAAATTTTCTTATTCCTCTTCCCAAGTTGTCTTTGGCCAGACAATCTCTTTAGATATTCTTTTCCTATCAAAATGGCATATTATTGGAAAATGCTTGTTTTAATTTAAGATGACAGATTTTTTTATGTCATGTTCAAATCTGAAATTTTCTTTATCCACTGATTCTACCAATATAATTATATACCATAAGAGCTATCATTCTAATAAGGGAAGTGTTTTCTCCCTTTATTTACATTTCTGGTTAATGCAGTCACAGACATTTATGGAAGCATTCGAAACTCATTCATTTATTCTGAAAATTTGTTCCAAGAAAATCTCAAAAATTTTTAAAAACTTAATACTCTAGCAGTATATTTCCAAATTTTTATTCATTTACTGTTTAAAAGATCTCCATTAATAGATAAAATTCCATTTACTACCATAAAATTTAAAGAAGATATTAGTAAAACTTAAGATTCTCTAAAGACAACCACTTTAAATATCTAAAGGATGATAAGCAAAATCATTTCTAGTAGCCTGTATTGGTTCAGGTATACTGTCTACTCACAGTAGCTAAACGTGAAGACTTAGAGGCAGTACCCAGTTTACCTTTGTCCTACAAAATTAAGACTTTTCCTAACTAGATAATATCTTCAATATTTGGTGTAAGCCAGGTGCCTGAATTAAAATCAATTAAGAATTAAATTATTCTTAATTATTGAAATAAATCTATTTATTGCTTACATGGATTAAAAGCAGTTTTCTTCAAATAATCTTCATGATAAACATTTATTGACAAGATATAAGAATATGGTAATTACTGCATTATCATTTGGATTATGAAATACAGATGTAGGGGCTAGAAAAAACTGTCATGAAACTCAATTTTATATATCTTAATTATAAGGAACATCAATTTTGATATTTTTCCTGGAAGTTAGAATACAGTAAAATCAGCTGTATTTTTCATTCATGTAGCAAATTTTTCATATAAACAGAAAAATTTTAAAAATTACCTAACTTCTTTGATATTGGAGGATTTTGTTTTAATGAGTGCTGCATTTTGCTCTTTTTCTCTTCCTTGGTTCTCTTAAGAGAAGAATTCCCACGCAGAATGGAGAGACGCAATTGGGCCATGGTGACACAGATTATTTTTTTGGGGATACCTACCACCAGGTTCTTTGGGGGCCTCCTGTTCTTCATATTTTTATTGGCATATTTGGTGACTGTACTTGGAAACACCCTCATAATTACCCTGATTCTTGTGGATTATAGGCTCCAATCACCTATGTATTTCTTCCTTAGCAATCTCTCTTTCAGTGAAATATTAACAACCACATGTCTTTTTCCCAAGATGCTGGCAAGCTTTCTGTTAGAGAAGAAGAGCATTTCATTTAATGAATTCCTTGCCTGGTTCTATTTCTTCTTCCTTTCTGCATGTACTGAGTTTATTCTTTTTGCTGTCATGACCTATGACCAGTATGTTGCCATTTGCAGCTCTGTTCCATACCCTACAATTATGACTAGCTCATTCTGCATCCGTCTTGTAATATTCTCCTGGGTAGGAGGCTTTCTCCTTATTTTTCCAACCACCATCTGTAAGGCAAGGCTGCCATACTGTGGCCCCAATGAGACTGATCACTTTTTCTGTGACAGTGCACCCCTCCTCCTCTTGGCTTGTGCTGACATACATGCCATTGAACTATTGGATTTCTTCAGTTCCCTTGTCCTGCTCATCAGCTCCCTCTCACTCACAGGGGTTTCCTATGTTTATATCATCTCCACCATTCGAAAGGAGCCCTCAAGCAAAGGTCAATGCAAAGCCTTTGCCACCTGTGCCTCTCACTTCACTGTGGTCTCCATGGGCTATGTGGTCTCTATCTTTGTGTATGTCCACAGATCACAGAAGAGCAACCTCTACCTCAACAAGATCTTCTTTATCTTCTCCAGTGTGATCACACCTCTCCTGAATCCCTTCATCTTCATATATGGAATGAAACCATGAAAGATGCACTGAAGGCCACCTTAACTAAGGGTCAGGGCTTCCTCAAGTGGATGAAATCCAAGTGTGGGAACCAATGGGAATCATTCTGGACCTGGGAATTCTCAGTCTTTTAATGAATGAGTCAGGAATTGATCCAATAAATGGCAGTATGTGTATGCTAAGTCATCATATTATGTCCTGTCATAATGTAGTCAAACTGGGTTCATGTACATCTTATCCTTAAAATTCATGAATAAATGTTAGAGTAAATTACTCTTGGTTTTGATAGTGACCATTAATTGATATGGTGATTGTGCTGTTGGCTAAGTGAATACAGAGTAATGGTAGAGTAGTAATGAAGACCCACATTTTTGTACATTGTTGGTTGAGTTGATATGTACTAGATTTGTAAAGAAGCAACAGTTCTACTTTGTGTTCCTATAGAAAGCACACACATATGAACACACACAGACTCTCACACACTCACACACTATGAAATGTAATCAATTAATAATTTCTGAGTTTTTTTTTAATTTAGGTGTTACCTAGTGTCAATTATTATTAAAATCATAGTTTTTCTTATTAAGTTTGATATATTTATGAATCACATTTTTCCATACATTTTGCTCTTTTACATTTGCATTTCCATTTTATGTCAGTTCAAGCATCTACTACTACATGAAGTACTTATTCTCATCCAGCTGGAAAGAAAGACTTGCTTTTCCAATGTACTTGATGCATATCTATGCTATTAATTTCACCACTTTAGAGATATGTGTAAGACAAATAACCAACATCAAATCCTAACATTGTCCTTTTAAATTTTTATTTTACTTTAACATTTATATAGTTTTTATCTTTCCCAATAAATTATAATTTTCATAACAACAAAAACATTAACCTCATAAGAAATTCAAACCCATTACCAGATAAAAATCCAAAAATACATAACTGGTGACTTGAATGTTTTGCCATCTTCTGTCTAAACTTTCTCCATGCATTGAGATCTTTTTCAGATACATGATAAACTGATTTTGCTCACATGTAGGACCACAATCAAGGGAAATCCTGAGTTTTATAATGATATTATGAATGAATTGAGGTTGATTTAATTCAAGTTTGCAATGACCCAGATAATTTCCTTATCTGACATTAGCTATGTGATCATACCAATACAAATCAAGTATCTGTGCAGTTTTGAGAGGAACTAATTTCTAGGAGAAGAGATTTTCTTGTGGTGAGTAAAACAGATGTGTGCTAAAGAAAACCACATTTGTCCTTTCTGTCCTTACTCACACACAATAAAATCTACCACTGATCTATATAATCATATTATCACATATACAGCCATATATTTCTTCTACCCTTTTTACAGTAGATAAGGTGAGCACGTAATACTGACAAATTTGGGCTCCTTTTGAGAATAAAATGGGTTTTCTACATCTTATCATTTTATGAAATGACAGTTGTAATGGAATACTTTCCCATGGAATATCTGAGCTTGTGGTTAACCTGCCTGTGAAAGAATACAAAAGCATTCCACATGACATTCTGTTCCAAACAAGAAACACCAGAATATGCTCTTTCTTATTGGAGATGCCCAGATGTATGCCTAGAGTTCTACCATTTCTGAATCAAATAATTGATATAAAATTTTCAAAACACTTATTGTGTGATATAGGAGGAATAATTTGTCTTCCATTTAGTTGAGGGAAAAATTAGAAGAATATAGAGTGTTAATCCTTCCACATTATATTCATACACTGCAATATAAGAAAAATAAGGCCAATAAGAGAAATTATGATATTAAAATTATCATATTAATTTATTAACCATTAAAAATATTTTCTCAGTCAGGTAACCTGGGTGTCCCTGATTTATCATTTTCTAAGTATTTTTTCCCATGTCCTCCAGATATATTTTTTAAACAAATCGATTTTATTGATACATATTAATAAAGCAAACAATTTATTCAAAGTATACCATCAATGGTGTTTGGTATAATTGCACAGTTATGCATTCATCACTTCAATCATTATTAAAGCATTTCCATTATTTTAATAATAATAATAAACAAAAAACAGACAAACAAACAAGAACATTCCTCACCTCTCAATCTCTCTGTTTCCCATGATGTACATAGCTGCTATTTCTGGCTACTTTTGCACAATTATTTATTTGCTTATTAAGCAGGTTTATTGAGATATATTCACATAACATATGATCTACCCAAAGTGTATAATCAATGGCTTTTTAAAAAACTATTAAAAAGTCCTTTATTGCAAAATTGTAAAATAAATAAATAAAAATTGTAAAATAAATAAAAAAGTCCTTTATTGTAAAATTGAAGGGAATTATAAATTTTAAAGGAAAGTGCAAAGCCAGGATAGATTTTATATAATCAATTATAAAAATAGATAGGGGTAGCATAGCAATAAACATTTATAAATGTAAATATCACTTCAAATATAATAGAAATTTAATATAACATAATTCTAATTTTATATTACTGCTCTAACTATTGGACATAATAATCTCTAAGAAAGAAAGAAATTATTAGTTTAGTTATTTAATTTCCATTTAGGCCAAAATTTTTTCTAGATAATCAAATTCCTATTTGGGAATTCCTCACATCCTATTGGAATGAATTACAGATAAATTATGAGTTGGCAGATAAGTTGCCAACTCATAATTTTATGAGGCAGAAAAAGTCAAAATCTTTTTCAGCAGTAGTCATGAAAAGTCATTGTTGATCAAGATAGATTATTTTAAATAAAGAGCATGAATGAGAAAGTGTTAAAGAAAATTGAAGTATCCAAAAATATTTCTTCTCCAGCCCTCCTCAATTAAAAACAAGTGTTTATTTTGTAGGAAAAAAATTACAGAATGCTGAAAACAGGAACAATTTGCCAATTACACTGAGTAATTATTGTTCATATACAATAGTGCTGTTACTTTACATTTATCTGGTCTTCTTCAGCTATTTTTTGGTTAGTATTTGCATGGAATACTTTTTCTAACCTTTCACTTTTAACCAGTTTGTGTCTTTATATCTGAGGTGAGTCTCTTGTAGGCACCATATAAAAGTTTCATTTTTTTAAAATCTGTTTTATCAGTCTATGTCTTTTGATTGGGGAGTTCAAGTCATTAACATTCAATGTACTACTGTAAAGGCATTACTTCATCCATTTTGCCCTTCAGCTTTCTGTTATTATAATGATCTAAATTCTGTCTTCTTATCCTTTAGTTTACCTTTCCTAATAATTTTCATTTTTTAAACTATCTCCAAATCTCTTGCCTTTGTTTTTTCCTTTCAAGCTGCAGCACCCCCTTTAGTAACAAATCTGTTTTTAGGTAACATATTCTATCAGTTTTTGTTTGTCTGTGAAGACTTTGGACTCACCCTCATTTTTAAAGACTACTTTGCTGGTTACAGAATTCTTGTCTGGCAGTTTTTCTCCTTCAGTACGTTAAATACCTCATACCACTTTTTTTCTCTCCTCCATGGTTTCTGATGAGAGGTGGGCACTTAATCTTATAATGTTTCCCTTGTTTGTGATATTTTGCTTTTTCTCTTGCTGCTTTTAGAATCCTCTCTATATCTGTGATATTTGTCATTCTGAATACTATTTGCCTGAGGATTGGTCTATTTGAATTTATGCTGTTTATGGTGCATTATCCTTCTTGGATAGTGATATTTTGTCTTTAAAAAGTGTTGGAAAGTTTTTGGTAGTTATTTCCTCAAATATTCTTTCTTCCCCTTTTCTATTATTTTCTCCTTCTGAGAAACTAATAATGCAAATTTTTGTGTATGTCATTTTGTCATTCAATTCCCTGAGACTATGTTCTATTTTTTCCATTCTCTTCTCTTTCTCTTCACCTGTATTTTCTAGTTCAGGTGTTCTGTCTTCAAATCACTATTTCTGTCTTTGGGCAATTCAAATCTGCTATTATGTGCCTCTATTGTATTTTTTTTTTTAATTAAAAATTCAGCTTACTAAGGATGTAGAGCAGCAAATTCTAATGATGGTATGATTTTTTTTTTTAAGATTTTTAAAATTTATTTTTACTTTTAATTTTCTTATTTTTTTATCTTTTAAAAGATACATAGATTTCATAAATGTTACACAAAAGGTATAGGGATTCCCATATACACCACCCCCTGAACCTCGCACACACTTCTACATTAACATCCTTCAATAGTGTGTAACATTTATTGAAATTGATAAACACATCCTGGAGCTTTGATATTAAGCATGGACCTTAGTTCACATTGTAGTCTACACTCTCTCCCACACAGCTCTGCATGTAATGTGATATAAAATGACCTGTATCTATCGTTGAAATGTCACTCAGGACAATTCCCAAGTCCCAAAAAATCCCCTGTATTACAACTGTTTTTCCCTCTCCATTCCCCCAGAGGCTTCAGTGGCCAGGGGCTTCACATCAATGTAATTTCTTCCATTGCTAAAATCACAATATGTCTATAGTAGAATACCTGAAAGTCCACTCTAGTCCATAGCTTTCCCCCACCGCAAGGATTCTGGGATGGTGTCCAATTGAGAGGGGGCTTATATCCCACAGGGAAGATGGATGGGAATATCCTGCATGCAGCTGCAGACTCTCTCCATTCCCTGGGATGACCATTGTCCATCATCATCTCCCCACCAGTTGTCCTGGGTGAGTCCAATGAGCTGTAGAGTAGGAGCTGTTGCTCCACCAAGTTCCAGGCCCAGCTGGCACATGGACTGCCCAAAGACTCAAGTCTCTGGACATAAACCTACAAACTCCAGCACCAAGTATAGGTTTGAATAGAGGGGACAGATGAGCCATGTGCAGGGAAGACATAACTGAGTCCAACTCTGATGCTTTCAGGAGTACAAACTCCAAAGTAGAACCCACTGGCAAGGCACCAAACTCCGGAAATATCCACCCTAACCATAGGATCTGGGTGTCTCCAGAGCCCTCAGGAGGCCAACTATTTGGGGTAGTACCCACTTTGGAAGTCTATGAAATCCTCCTGAGATGTGTGTAACTGTTACCTCTGGGATGACCTCCTGACTCACTTTGAAGTCTCTTAGCCAGATAATCTCTTTTGTCTTTACCTTTTGCCCCATTTATTTGCGGTCTTTTTCCAGTTGAACTGCTAGTTTGTGCTTGGTAGCAATCCCTCAGTGCCAAAGAGGCTCATCCCAAGGAGTCATGTCCCATGCTGGGGGGAAGGTAATGCATTCATATGCTGAGTTTGGCTTAGAGAGAGGCCACATTTGAGCAACAGGGAGGCTCTCAGGAGGCAACCCTTAGGCACCCCACAACAATGGGCTAAGTTTCAATTTCAAGAGCAAAGGATGATAAGCCTAGGTGTCAATATCAAGGGTTCATCAGTGGATCCTCCTCTTTTCACCAGTCATTGCCCCTGCAATTGGAGGACTGTTGCTGCTCTCTTAGAAAATGTGGCAGAGCCCTCCAGAATGGGAATTCAGTATTCTCTCGGTTATTGTGTGATTCTTCACCCACTGTGACAATGTCCCATGAATATTTGAACATTTTTACATACCTTATATGTATGTTCAGGTGAACTTCCTCCCATGCATCCCCTATCACTGACACCTCACATCAATGATCCTCCCCCACCTCAGTAGTAACCCTTCTGTGATCCAAAGCTTCTTCAAAAATGAAACCATTACAATAGCCAAATACAATTAAAAGGAAAATGAAACCATAATGATGAGTTTAAATTTAAGAAATAAAATACATAAAAATTTTTAAAAAACTGTTAAATAAAATTAAAAGATTGAGATATTTTTAAAAATGAAAAATATTTAAAAAAATATGTTTTGACATTTTACCTTTCATCACTGCAATTTCTAGTTTCCTGCCTAGACTGTGACACCTTCCTCCACTCATTCCGCAGTGTCTCACAATTTTTCATTTAGGTTTCAAAGAAGTTTTAGGTCACTGCAAAGTCACACACAGAATACAGGAGACTCTCATATACCCAACATCCTTCCCCTTACTTGCCACCCCCCATATTAATACCTTTTTATGTGTGGATGGTATTTTTGTTATAACTACTATAAAAATAATGAAATATAGCTAATAACATGGTCAATGGTTTACATTATTGTTTACCTTTTAGACCATACACTTATAAATTTTGATGATATTTACCATGTCTTGTGTCCATCATTGTTAGATCATGTAGAACACTTCTACTGCCCACTAAATACTCCCTTTTCCAACTATTCTATTCCTCCCTCCTTTCCCCTTGGGGCCCATGGTGACCTGTATTTTTAATCTCATTCACCATGACTTTCATTCCCATGAGGTTTGTTACTTTTATTTGCAGGCTTGCAAATTGTTCTTTATAATTTCTCAGTGTCTTCTTAATATTCTTTATTTCTTTAGTCATAGTTTTTAAAATTCTTTGAAGTGATTTAAAAGAGTTGTGTGATTATCACTGATTAATTATATTAAGCCCTGTATCTCATCAGGATATTTGGTTTGTTCTTGTGGCTGGGCCATGTCTTCCTGTTTCCAGTATGGCTTGTAATTTCTTCCCGATGTGTAAGCATCTGAATATGTTGGTGAACTTATGCTGAAGGCTAATTTCTCTCTCTTGCTTATTGTTTTTTTCCCATGGCTCTTCTTTAATAGTTGGTTCAACTTATTCCCAGTCTTTAAAATTGCCCAGCTTAAGTTTTCTAAATCAGACCAGGGATTCACTTGTGGGGTAAAGATTTTCTCCCAAGGGTTAGATACAGAAAGTGCAGGTTGTGTCCATGCAATTTCCCAACAGGCAAGGAGATGGCGCTAGTCAGTGCACCTTTTCTTGGAGGTGTTTCAGTCTTCGTTTTCCTATTTCCCTGTATTGAATCTCCAGATAGGAGATTCAAAGAGGGTTCTGCTAGCCAAATTCATTGAAGAAAACACCTCCAACCTTCCTTCCCTTTTCCCTTAAAACAGCTGCTCCCCTCTCAGTCAGCTGCATTGAACCAGTGGTTTTACCACAGCTTAATATCTTGGGGTGGGAGAAGGGGGAGGTGAGCCCTTCCTGGCTGCCATGGTGGCTTGGTAACTCATATTTGTCATTTCAGCTTCTTCATGTATCTGTCCCTCACCCTCCTGGTGGTTGTGTAACACTGTCCTGGTCTGCTGACCCCCAAACAGATGCCTTGGAGAGTTTTTGGCTCTTTATCCATTGTTTTTGTGAGAACATTCAGTTTTGCCTTAGTCTATTGCATCTTCCCACAATCCTCCCTCTAGGTACATTTTGGAAGAAGTAATTTGTAAGGAAAATTTAGCAAATAACTCTACCTTGTAAAGTATGCTTCCTTTTGGGTTTTCAACTGCACCAAATATGCTGGCACACCTGGCTTCATGTTTTCTGATCATTCAGTTTATTCTAACATTATTTGGATATAGTTCATTTTCTTATTGAAGATTTGGTGGGAAGTGTGGTTCAGTTTGCTAAATAGAAACTTCAGAGAAGTTGTTGATTTTTTTCCATTGTACTTGGTCCCTGCACTTTGAATTCTTATCAACACACCCTGGGTTATACATAATCCCTTAATCTCAGCTTCTATACATAGGTCTTAGCCTCTGTCTGGCCTAAAAGAGTTGTTCAAAATTCGTTGGCATAGTGAGATATGTGGTAACAATTGTTTTGCTTAGTGAGGCAGGGCAGATACCAATATATTTTCCTGGTGTATTGTTCATAGAGTTCATGTCAGAGAGTTGGTGTATGATTTAAAATGGAGCCATCTTGACTTTGCCAGTGAGGAGATACACAGTCAGAAGATGGGTGGAACAATCACTGGATTTTCCCACATTTTACTATAACAACTGCTAGGATTTCACAGTTGAAGATTAACTGTACAGTTCCACATGTATATTAAGCTGCTCACCATGAAGACAAGCTCACTATCTATGAGACTAAATGCCTTTCCTTGACCATGCTTTTTCCCAGTCTTCCTTCTGTTCCCTTTCTTTCAGGTTTGTTTGTTTGAATAATTGTTCTCCCAACCCGACTCCCTCCCCACTGAAGGGCACAAGATTTATTCAAACCACTGTGATGTACCAAAACTTTCTTAATTAATTTCTAAAAAACCCAGAATTCACTGAAAAATAAGAAACAACAGAAGATTATTTAGTGAATTTCTCTACATCTCCATATTAAAGGTGGCCAGCTGCAGAGTCTGAAAAGCCTCACAATCTTATAGCATAAAATAATATTGCTAGATCCATAATTTTGGGCATATCACTTGAAGTGCATTGATTTTAGTAACCAAAATCTGGATTGGAGGGCTTCCACAAGTGACAAAACTCAACTCTAAGTCAGGCAGGGGAAAGAAAATATTTTGATGGCCCAGAGACTCCTGCAAAGAATTCAGCAAGCAAAACACAGGCCTGTGTTGACCAGCACTCAATTCAAATTGCTCTTCCTTACATCTCTTCTTCTTGGCTCCTTTCTCTCTGGGGTACAATGTTTTCCATGCAGAGGGAGGAACACATCCTGTGATGGATGTGGCATTAACCCCTTATGACTGAAGCAAAAAAAAAGGAAATGGACTCTGATTATTTATTACACTTTGGAGAAGTACAAGGGAGAATCTATAGATCTGGCTTGGGTGAATTTACCCTCCCTGGATAAAATACCTGCATCCAGAGGAAAGATATGGACCCATTTTGATTAGGTGGCCTCCTGAAATCATATCAGAAAACAGGCTTAAAGTTAAGGAGAGCACAGTCTTTTTCTGCCCTGAAACACTTTGGAAAATGAAAAGATGCTCTGCTAATGGTTATACTGGGAAAGTAGATATATAAACTGAACTGTGCTGACTGTGCTGGTGAGGGGCCTAAGACCTTAAATCAATATGGGGCATCCTCCTTTACCTTAATTCCACAATAAGAAACATACAGCACCCTCATTCTTTTGTTATTACTCATTATCAATTTCTTCTAGTTAATTCAATTCAGCAGTCTTGCTTTTGTCTTCTAATGCTAATTAATGCAATTTCAGTGCATAACATTAAAATTCAAATCTACTTTGTTAACCAAAAGGGAAAAAGATGATTATCTTTTAACAGGTCATAATTGATTTCACAAATGGACTGTACCAGATAAGTTGAAGCTTATTTTTGGTTACTTTTCCATCAAAAAATGAATCTTTTTGATGTTAGCTGAAATTACAATTAAGGTTCCAGGAGCATATATGGCTAAGATGGCATTGCCTTACAATGATAAGGTAGAATTTTAGGTTTCCCCTGTATTTGTGGATGAAAGAGCCACAATAGATTTTAATGGATGGTGAAAGGCAATATAATTCAAAGGAGCTCCATTTCATTAAGGGAATTGAGCGTTATCAGAGTGAGATTTCCCAAGCTTCTAAGGGTTTGAAACAAAGGACAAATTAGCATTCTGAAGCAATGGTCTGTAGAGGAGACAGACTTGTGTGTGAAATCAGAGGCCTGAATGAAATTGTAATCCAAACCCAAATTTGTAAATATTTGGGAGTCATTTCATTTACCATAAAACTGAGGCCTTACTTCCTTAGTTAAGGAAAATTATTCATTCTCTGATTCTAATGATTTTTTTCATGAATAACAATAAAAAGGGATACAAGGATACTGCATAACATTGTAATAGCAATCAAGATAATCTAGAACCAACACATATACAGTAAAACTAGTGTGTTTTTCCAAGTTATTGTTTAAAATTAATGATATAGCCATAAAATAATTTTTAAACAGCATCAGGTAAGTTATTTGTGAACCAGTAACTATGGTTAAATGTAAATTATAGTAACCATGAATAAAATTTATTTTTTCAAAGATGACTTCTAGGCCACTACCTTGCTCCATTTTCATCCTGTGGTCAAGGTTTAGACACCTGTAAATGAATACTCCCTTAGAGCAAAAACTTTGACTATTTTCTAGCAATTCTCATTGTTTATTATGGACCCAGTCTCATACAGGAAACTCTAAATAAATTGGTTTATTTCACTGAATTATAGTATCTATTAAATAACTTTGGGAAACATAAATGATTTTGATTTTGATTGATGCTTGGAACTAAAATGGCAAAATACCTGATTGATTTACACTCAACTTTTAACAATTTCATTGCCTAATACCCAAAATAAATGTTGACAAGTTGTTGACAACACATGGATGTAGATTACTTAAATAATTTTGCAAGGAAGTCTATTACTAGAAACCATAGGAAAGAATATAAATGGTCATGAATTGCAATTAAGAGAAGACACAGTGAAGGAAAGTCAATTTCTCTAAGGATTAATTATAAGAAAGTTTCTTCTCATGTAATAACATAGTCCTCCCAGCAGTCTAGTAAGGTCATCATAGGAGAGAAGCATATTCATTTGGATCAACATGCTACCACATGGAAAAATGAAGGCATTTTTTAAAGGTTTTAACTTGATGCTGGTTCTTTAAACACACTTTGACTCTTTCAGATGAGTTAATTGCTTAACTAAATTAAATAAATTATAGGTCCAATATGCTGTTCCTCTCTAACTTAGAAAAAGATCAAGCTTGTGAGAACATGTGTATGTGTGTATACTTAATATATTACTATATTAAGCAACAAGAATTGTGTTCTTAAGATTGCAGTCCAAATTAGAAGTAATTTTTAAGACTCAGGAAGTAAAGATAATTACCACTAAACCATATGGTTTGTATTTCTTCTTTTCTTTCTGTAACCACTTTAACTTTCTTTCTACTTCACTGGAAATATTGGGTTATCTTTCCTTTTGAATGTTATTCTCTTATTGAATTTGTTTCTCTTATTAAATTTTACCAAATGTAAATAAAGTCTTTTCTAGAAAAAGTGGCATTCCCAGAATCAGGCTGCCTCAAAAAGGCATATATATGGGTTTCCAATTGACCAGGATGGTGGTATAAGATGTTCTATGGTATGCTGGTCCACATAATCTTTGAACAAATAGCTATATATATATACATATAATTATAGGTATTGCAAATCTATCTGCACACTGGATAAATACTTTTACATCTGAATGGATTAAAGTCACTGTAACATGGCCATCCAATATAACTGTGTTTCACATCAATTGTGAATGGTTGAATACAATGTTAGATTTGTTAAACATAGGGGAGGCCACAAGTTTATCCAAGTATTGATGTTACAATTTTATTGGGGCACTTATTCTGCTATTATAAGGGAATCTCATACTTGAGCTTATACATATTTCACACTTTGTCACAGGAGCTGTTTATACACTGGAGAAATGATCATTTGTCTGTATAAATATCCGTCCATGAAAACAAAAGTTAGTCAATTGATATTGGTAAGATATTTCCAGGGTTAAGAGGCAAGAGCCACAATAAATCTCTGTTTCTCTTGTGCCAGGTTAAACTGGGAACAGCATGGATCACAGAAACAAAACCAGAGTCACTTAGTTCCTCCTTCCAGGGTTTCAGAATGAGAAAAAAGTAGAGTTTCCACTTTTTTGTTCCTCTTCATGTACGTGAACTTTCTGATTGGCAACACCATCCTCCTCCTTCTGGTGTGTTGTGACCACCGTCTGCACTCACCCATGTATTTCCTTGTAGCCAAGGAAATACCTTGAGGTCACCATACTTCCATATGGTGACCATACTTCCACAGTGGTGTCTAAGACTCTGGTCAACACTTTTTCACTCACCAAAACAATATCCTTTAAGGGATAACTCACACAGTCTTTCTTCTATTTCCTCCTGGGTTCCACAGAGTTCTTCATCATCGCTGTCATGTCCTTTGAACAATAAGTTGCAACCTGTAGCCCACTGAGTTATGCCATCATGATGAACAAGCAGACATGTATAATGTTGCTGCTGGGATCCTATGTGGGTACATTTGTGTTCATTTTACCTTCATCCATTTAACTGCATCTCTACCTTTTTGTGGGGCAAACATAATCAATCACTTCTGTGAGTGACAGCACCCTGGTGCTAAAGCTGGTCTTGCAGGTGTCTCTCTGGCAGGGCTGGCAGTCTTCATCTCTTCTGCTGTGTTGCTCTTGGGCTCCTTGCTGTTGACAGGTATCTCTTACACCTATGTTGTCATTACTATCCTCAGGATTCTTCCTCTACAGGAAAGGTAGAAAGCCTTCTCCACATGTTTCTCATCTCACAGTGGTTATACTTTATTATGGCAGTTCCATTTTCATCTATGTTCCCCACAAAAAGGGCAACATAATGGATGTTAAAAAATTTGCAACTGTGCTGAACACCACTGTAACACCAATGATGAACCCTTTTATTTACAGCCTCTGGAAGGAGAAAGTCAAAGAATCTGTGAGAGATGTCTTCAGTAAATATGTAACTGTGCTAGCAAATTTAAGTCCTCATAAATGATCTTCATATATATGTATATTAATTACTCTTTCTGTCTGGCAACAAAATCATTTTATTATGTAACTGCCTTTTCAAGCAGAAGAGAAAAACTTAGGAGAACATATATTCTAAATCAATATTTTCTAATACCTGTCTAATGTTCACTTAAGAGAAACTTAAAATTTCTGTTGATATTCACATAGGTCTCAAAATACATACATGCCTTCCTACATATATACACACACACAAATATATGCATGATTCTTAAATTTCTATTTTCCTTTGCCTATAGTCTTTATTTTTTTTAAAGATTTATTTATTTTTATTTATTTATCCCCCCCTTGCTGCTTGTGTTTTACTGTGTCCATTAGCTGAGCGTTTCTTCCATGTCTGCTTATCTCCCCCTTGCTGTGAGGTGCTGCTGCATCAGCCCACCGTGCCGCATGGGCTGGCCTGCTCTCACAAGGAGGCCCCGGGAAGTGAACCCGGGGCCTCCCATATGGTAAACGGGAGCTCTATCCATTGAGCCACACCCACTTTCCGCCTATAGTCTTTGAAGACAAAATTCTCATACAACCTAGTGATTTGAACTCAAGAAAAGCCACCACTGTGTGGCTCTGCTTCAGGGAAATTCTTGCCCTTATTCAAATTTTTTGTCTTGATTTTTTTGAATATTAATTTTTGTTTTTGATATATAAATAAGATATCTTTAGAATAAATTATTCAACACATTTGACATCATCTTAGAAATATGGTATATAAAATTATTTATCCTATTAGTTATTTAATTATAAATTTAATTTGTAGACTGATCTTACAAGGCTCCATGTTAATTACATTCCACAGTATTAATGTTCCTACATCTGGCTACAAAAGCTAAGAGTATATCTACCTTTTGAGCTTGAATTCATCAGCACTTACAACCCTCAGCTACTCATGTCAAGAAGAATATGTAGCAGGAATAATCAGATTGTTATATCCACATTGTCTTTCCAGGACTGCTGGAAGTATTACTTACTGAACTTTTGATATACTTTTATGCAAACAGATTTTATTAAAAGCAAATAATAACAGTGACCTGGGAATTTCATAATTACAGAGTACATTACCTTGTCACCATTTGAATGAGCAGTCATTAATTAGATTTTAATTATCTTAATTAGATGTAACTGATAAAATCAGTACAAGGAAATTACTAAGTTGAACATGAAGGAAAATTCACACTTGTTATTATACATTTCAAAGTAGACAAATGTCTTATGTAAGGAATATGCAATTTCACAATATTACTATTAGGTAGAAGATTATCAAAATATACAAATTTAAAGATGATTTCTTCATGTACAACGTTTCTGTCTGACATTATAGGACTGTCAATGTTCAAAAAACTGTAACACCTCTCCTAACAGAAACCAAGATAAATTATAATGATTTGTATTTTATTTGCAAATTATTCCAGCCCCTTTCCAAATTATATTTCTGGGTTGTTGTCTACCAATTCATGGTGTAATCCTTTTTTAAAATATATGAACATGTATCACTCTGTTGCAATTGACTGTCAAATTGATTTCCCAGAAGACACAAAATCCCATGAAGACACTAATGGTGGCTACTTCACTCAAATTTGAATCTCTAGTGCTGGATAACTATGTCTCACTTAATTGAATGTGACACATACCTTACTGTGACTGTAATCCTTGTCTGTTTATTCCTTACACTTAATTTTATGTTTATTAACGTACCTGGAAACAAATAGATATTGGAAAAGGTCAGTTGAATGAATGAATGAATACATGATTAAATGAATCAATACTAAGTAGTTTTTATATATTTGCTTAAAAAATGGACTGATGGATGTTATGTATCTATATATAAGCATAAAGAGAGAAAAAGTTAAAATTGAAAATCTTATTTCTTTTTTGTAATTATAACTGAAACATTTCTCAAACCTTAACAATTACTCTTATTCATTTAAATCTCTAAAATATTGTTTATAATTGCACAAATATAGATTACACATTACTTGATCTAATGAAACTCTGGGGGGATTTCCAAATGTCCAAAAATTGATTTTTATTATATTCATATGAATTACTTATGAATGTGTTTAATGTAGAAAAAATACAGAAGGCAGTATTCTAATGTATCTATCAGTTTAGAACAGAAGGAAATTTTTTTTTAATTTACAAATTTTGAATGATAGACATTTCTGTTTCCCTGATACACTCTAATAAAATATGCCAAGGTAAAATTATCAATATAACTGCTTCAAGTTTTAAGATGAGTTTAACTATTTTTCAGCAAGATTACAGAATACTATAGCTGAAAGGAATATTTGACATCTTTTTATTCAAACTCTTTATAAAAAATTGCAGGAAATACAGAAAAAGAAGCTATGCATTATATACAAGGCCATAAAAGAAGTAAAAGCAGAAGATAAATGGAATTCACAACTTCAGTCATTTATTCATTATTTTAATATGTAATATGTTCCTGTTGTGCAAGGTTAATTTGTAAATGCTAAGTGTACAACAGTTATGAGGGCCATCTAGGCCTCTGTCTGAAGAAGCATAGGGAAATGTGTTGAAAAAATAATGAACAGCAATAAGTTTGAAAAAACGCTTTCTTTTTTGTTTTATAAAAACTATTTTCTTCACATTCTAGTCTACTGGAATAACTGTCCCAAAATTACCTTGAAAAGTTGTCTCAGCTCTTCCCAGACACCTAGACTTCTGTAAATTTCACTTATTTGCCAAGATCTTAAATCTTTTGTTGAAATCTCTGGCATCCATGTTTGCAGTTTGCCTGCCTTTTTTTAGTATATCATCTATATAATGGCCTCTGGTCCAACATTCTGCTTGGACCAGAGGAATAGTCACAGCACAATTCCACAGATACCATTAAACACTGGAGAATGGAATTGGAAGGAGATCTCATTTATCACTTGGTCTCTATTTGTCTTCATTCTAAAAGGGACTTTCCCTAGCCCTCCATGTGCAATGAAATTATATATCCAGACCCTTGAAAGATATGAGTATTCTTTTCCCCCAAGTTAATATGGTAATTGGCTGAAGAGTTTTGGTAGAACTATTCGAATAATTGGTAGTGCATTTCCTTGCATTTCAAGGTCTTTCACGGAATCATGTCCTTTTGAATCTATAATACATGGATTGAAGGATAAATTCAGGTCTGGACACTGGGTCAATATATTGTTGCTTTTGCATTATTCATCTCTAGGAAAAATATGGCTGATTATCATAGTCAGGAACTCCTGACTCATTGAAACTTTGCTGTCTATTCTAGAAACCACATTGGTTTCAACAGGTTACTCTTGCTCCATTTGTCCCTGCTGAGTGTTAAATCCAGAATCATGAAATATTCCTATCACCCCATGTTAATAAAATTTCCCTTATCCAAGCTTTTGTTCTATTTCTTTTTACCATACATATCTAGTTCCAGAAATGTTCTTCTGTTTCATGATATTATCCAATTCATAAAGGTATACTGGAGAATAATGCCTTAACTCTTATAGCAGTGTAATAAATTTGAATTGAAATATGAGTGTGGGTAGGAGGAGATAGTGAGAAGGGAAGTGTCATCCTCTGAGATATAAACTTAATTTCCATAAACCCCAGGTACAATAGGTTGTCCACAAAGATTACCAGTAACACATGCCTCCAACCTCATCTGGACATGCTGCTCTCTAAGCAGAAAGTGGAATCTAGTTGCTCTCTCACTAAATGAACTCTGAGCCTGTCTCTCAGTTTTCCATGCTTTCCCACGTTGTGCCATAACATTTGTATAGGTACAATGTTAGGTCAAGGAGAACATCATTTTTATAACTTAACTACATCTGCAATAAATTCTAAGTCCTTACCTTCCACCACATTTTGTACTCTGGATACAAGAAATGACATAGAGAACATCTGACTTCACATTATGCCCAGAGTTAAGAATCAACTGATTTGAGATTGTCATTTACACTCTTACAAAATTAGCTGCACTCAACAATACCAACCAATTCCATGATTCTGAAAATTACTATTTTTATATAAGTCCCAATGTTAGAGCTATATTACAAGGGTGACTCATTTTAACTATCCAGTACCAATTAACCACAGTGAGGTTATGAGTAATTTTTACACTTCAGAATGAAAGTGGTCCCCACTAGCACCCCAAATTTCCACTAGCAGTGGGAACTTAGTTGTCACCTGGCTACTGAGTATTAAACATTCTAAATTGTTTCTTGAGGAAATAAATCCAAAAATCACTTCTATTTTATTTTTATTTTATTTTTAGTGAAGCTTTAGATTACATAAATGTTGCATTGAAAATATAAGGGATTCACAGATACCTCACCCCTTCTTCACCCCAATTTTCCCCATTAAAACATCTTTCATTACTGTGGTACATTTGTTATAATTGATAAACACACATTGAAGCATTACTACAAGGCATGGTCTGTAGTTTACACTATGGTTACACTTTGCACCTTAAAATTTTATAGGTTTTGACAAAATGTATAATGGCTGGTATCTGTCATTGCAAAGTAATGGAGAACAATTCCAATGTCCCCTAAATGTCCCATGTTTTACCTACTCTTTCCTCTCCCTTCCCTTATCACCTCTGATGACCACTGCTTTTATATCCATTTTAAAAATTCTTTCGTTACTAGAATAATAATGTCTAGTTTAGACCATAGTTGCATTCTCACTTTATGTTTGTTCATTTTTCAAATCTTGAAGCTTATGGGATGGTGATGCCTACTCTGCTTCTGATTGAGAAGGGGGCTTAGATCTCATGGGACAGATGGGTAGAACTGCCTTGTTTCCAGTTGTAGATACTCTCTATTTTTTGGGATGGGCATTGCCCATCATCACCATTTTGTTACTTGTCCTGGTCAAGTCCGATATACTGGAGAGTAGGTGTTGGCTGCAACTCTGTTGAGATTCAGGTCTCAATTGGGAGATGAACAGCCAGAAGATTAAAGTCCTGGAGACACATATTTAATGGGTATAGTGCTAATTATAGGTTCAAATATAAGGGGCATAAGAACCACATGTAGGAAATTATAAATGAGTCAAACCCCGATACATTGGAGGATAGGTGATCATATATTCCAAGATAAGGCCCACTGACAGGATGCTGAATTCCTGGTTTTGTCTGTCCTGCCTATAGTGTCCAGATGTCTCTATAGCTCTCAGGAGCACCCCTGCTTGAGGCACTGTTTACTCCGGCAGTCAGTGAGATCCTCCTGAGACTTGCATAAGCGTAACGTCTGGAAGGAACTCCCAACTCACTTTGAAATCTCTTAGCCATAAAAACTCATTTGTATTTAATATTTCCCCCTTTTGGTCAAGGTCTTCTTCAAATGCATTGCTAGTTGGCACTTGGTAGCAATCTCTCAGTGCTAGGGAGGCTCATCCCCAAGAGACATGTCCCATGCTGGGGGGAAGGTAATGAATTTATATACTGTGTTTGACTTTGAGAGTGGCCACATTTGACCAACAATGTGGCTGTCAGGAGTTATGATTTAGGCAATATATATTACTAGGATAAGTTAAAATTCTGCAAGAACAAGGATTATAAGTACAAACATCAATATCAAGGGCCTGGCATATTGGTCTGTCCTCCTTTGCTAAGCACTGCCTGTGTGCTCTAGAGAATCTTGCCACTCTATTAGAGAATGTAGCGGGATTCTTCAGGATAGGAATTCAATATTCTTTCAGTTATTGTGTGGGTTTCCACCCACTGAGGAAACACCCCATGACCACTGAACACATTCATATTCATATTTTGTAGAAGCATGCCTCAGGTTCACCCCTCCCCATACATCTTCCCTACTAGCACATCACACCAATGATCTTACCCTGCCATAGTTGCAACTTTTCTTTGATCCAAAATCTCCCATAAAACAAAGCCAAAAATAAATAAAAATACAAAATTTAAAAATTTTAAAAATAATTAAAAATAATATTTGCACTGTTTTTCAGTCCCAGAAAAAGGGTGATCTCTTATGTACAATGACAATTTCTTCTGTATTTTCTCCTAGTGTCTTATTTTTTCACTTTATTTTCAAAGATGCTTTATGTTACAGAAATGAGCTCCCCAGGATGAGAATGTGATATACCTTCAGTTATTGTGTGAATCTCCACCCACCGTGACCATGCCCATTAACATTTGAACACATTTATATGCCTTATATATATGCCCAGGTGAACTTCCTCTCATGTATCCCACATCACTGACACCCTATACAAATAATCTTCCACTGCCACAGTTGTAACCCTTCTGTGATCCTAAACTTCTTCAAAAATGAAGCCAATAAAATAGCCAAATTCAATTAATGAGAAAATGAAATAATGATAGTCTTAAAAATAAGAAATAAAATACAAAAAAAATTTTTTTAATTAAAAAAAATTGGGATAATGGAAATTAATGAAAAATATTAATTTTTTTTGACATTTTGCCTTTCATTATTCTAATATCTGTTGTCCTACATGTACAGTGACATTTTCTTCTGTTTATTCCCCCAGAGTCATCCTTTTTTCATTTTGTCTTCAAATAAGTTTTAGATTACAGAAAGTCACATATTGAATAGAGAGGACTCCCATATACCCAACATCCTCCCCCTTTTCTCCCTTCCCCTAGTAATAGCATATTAAATGTGGATAGTCTGTTTGTTACAGCTGAGGTACAAATATTGTAACATAGCTACCAACCATGGTAAATGGTCTAGACTATGGTTTACATTTTGGACCAAACACTTTTATAAATTTTGATGTAATTTTTCATGGCCTGTATCCATCATAGCAAGTTAAGTAGAACACTTCCATCACCCCCAAAATGCCCACTGTTCCATCTATTCTATTCCTCCTTCTCCCTCCCTTCAGGACCCACGGCAACCACCTATCTTCACTTCTTGAAGGACAAGATTCATAGTTACTTGAAACAACATGAAGGGCTGACACACTGGTCTGTCCTCTCCTATTAGGCACTGCCCATACTCTCAAGAGACTCTCATCCGTCTATTAGAGAACATATTGGGCGTCCCCAGGATGGGAGTCCACCATCTTGCCACTCATTATGTGAATTTTCACCCACTGATATAACACACTATGGCAACACTCACACTCACACACTCTTTAGAAGGCTGCCTCAGGTGTGCCCAGTCCTGAATGGCCCCCACATCCAACACCCCAAACCAGCAACCCTCACTTGCCATATTGACAACAGATCATTTCCAACATTGTAGTTTCAACTGGAATCAATCACCAGAGTTCATGTGCTCCCTCCTCCAAAACTCTCTCCAGTTCCATGGCCAGTCCAAAGCCCCTCTGACACACCAGCACTTCCCAACCCAACAGTATCATTACACCACTGTCATGCTCCTCCACTGTACAACTACACACTTCCACCTTATCATAGATTTTGCCCATTTGGGTGTTGGCTCACAACCTTCTTCTCCCTTTCTTTTTCCTGTAAGCCTATCATGCAGACTCTGGATATGTGAGTCTTATCAATTTGCTTAATTCATATCAGTGATGTCATTTGTCTTTCACTGCCTGGCTTGCTTCACTCAACATAAGGTCTTCAAGATTCATCCATGTTATTCTGTGTATTAATGCTGTATTTCTTCATACAGCTGAGTAATATTCGATTGTATGTATATACCATGATTTGTTTATCAATTTACCTGTTCAAGGGCATTTGGATTGATTCCAACTTTTGGCAATAATGAATAATGCCACTATGAACATTGGTTTGCATATATATGTCCGTGTCCTTGTTTTCAGTACTTCTGGGTATATACCCAGCAGTGGAATTGCTGGATCATATGGCAGTTCTCTATTTAGTTTTTTGAGGAACCACCAAACTGTCCTCCACAATGATGACAGGACAATTCTATATTCCCACCAGCAGTGGATGAGGGTTCCCATTCCTCCACATCCTCTCCAACAATTTTAGTACTTTGTTTTTTAATAGCCACTAGTCTAATGGGTGAAAAATGATATCTCATTGTAATTTTGATTTATATTTCCCTAATACCTAGTGGTATTGAGCAGCTTTTCATGTGCTTTTTAGCCACTTGCATTTCTTCTTTGGAGAAATGTCTATTCAAATCACTTGCTTATTTTTAAAATGGACTGTTTGTCTTTTAATTTTCAGTGTAGAATTTCCTTATATATGCAGGATATTAAGCCTTTATCAGATATATGGTTATCAAATATTTTCTCTCATTGAGTAGGCTTCCTTTTCACTTTATTGACAAATTCCTTTGAGGTGCAAACATTTTTAATTTTGAGGAGGTCCTATTTATCTATATTTTTGTTTCAATGCTTGTGCTTTGCATGTAATGTTCATGAAAATATTTCCTATTATAAGATCCTATAGATGTTTCCCTACATTATTTCCAAGGTCTTTATATTCTTGGCTCTTATATTTAGATCTTTAATCCATCTTGAGTTGATTTTTGTATAAGGTATGAGATGATGTTACTCTCTCATTCTTTTGGATATGGATAACCAGTTCTCCAACCACCACTTGTTGAAGAGGCCATTTTCTCCCAGTTAAATGGGCTTTGTGGCCTTGTTGAAGATCATTTTTCTGTATATACAAGGGTCTATGTCAGAACTCTCAATTCAGTTCCATTGGTCAGTATGTCTCCCCTTGTACCAATAACATGAAATTTTGACCACTGTAGCTTTGTAGTATGTCTTAAAGTCAGGTAGTTTTATCCCTCCAATTTCATTTTTCTTTTTCAACATGTCTTTTGCTATTTGGGGCCTCTTGCCCTTCCAGATAAATTTCATAGTTAGTTTTTTCCAATTCAGTTAAAAATAATTCAATTTTTGCTGGGATTGCATTAAGTCTGTAGATTAGTTTTGGTAGGATAGACATCTTAATGATGTTTAGTCTTCCTATCCATTAACAAGGAATATTCTTCCATTTATTTAAGTATTATTTGATTTCCTTTAATAGTGTGGTGTAGTTGTCTTCATATAAGTCATTAACATCTTTAGTTAAATTTATTCCTATGTAATTGATTCTTTTAGTTGCTATTGTAAATGGTATTTTTCTCTTGATCTCCTCCTCAGATTGCTCATTGTTAGTGTACAGATATGATACTGTTTTTTGCACATTGATCTTATAACCTGCAACTTTACTGAACTCATTTATAAGCTCTAGGAGCTTTGTTGTAGATTTCTCAGGGCTTTCTGTGTATAGAATTGTGTCATCTGCAAGTAGTGAACTTTTTACCTCTTCCTTTCCTATTTGGATGCCTTTTATAACTTCTTCTCTAAGTGCACAAACAAGTATTTCTCAAACAATGTTAAATAGAACTGGTGATATTGGGCATCCTTGTCTTGTTCCTGATCTTAGAGGGAGAGCTTTTGGGATTTCTCCATTGAATATGATGTTAGATGTGGGTTTTTCTTATAAACCCTTTATCACATTGAAGAAATTTCCTTGTATTCCTATTTTTGTAGTTTTTTTTTAACCAGGAAAGGGTGCCATATGATGTTGAGTGCTCTTTTGTACCTATAGAGATGATAATTTGATTTTAAAAAATCTGTTTATATGGTGTATTACATTGATTGATTTTCTTATGTTGAAAATATTTGTATACCTGGGATGAAAGCCTCTTGGTCATGGTGTATAATACGTTTGATGTGTTGTTGAATACTATTATCAAGTATTTTGTTGAGGATTTTAGCATTTAAATTCATTAGAGAGATTGGTCTATAGTTTTCTTTTCTTGTGGCACCTTTGACTTGGGTATAAGGGTGATGTTTGCAAAACAGAATGAGTTATGCAATGTTCCTTCCACTTCCAAGTTTTGGAAGAGTTTAAGCAGAATTGTTGTTAGTTCTTTCTGGAATATTTCATAGACTTCAACTGTGAAACCATTTGGTCTTAGGCTCATATTTGTTGGGAGGTTTTGAGTGAATAATTCTATCTTGTTACATGTGATTTGTCTTTTGTGTTCATCAATCTCTACTTTTGTCAATGTAGGCTGCTTTTGTCTTTTGGAAATTGTTCATTTCTAGGAAATGGTTCATTACCTTTAAATTATCAATCTTGTTGGCATATAATTTTTCAAGATATCCTGTCATGATACACTTTTTTTCTGTTATGTCAGTGGTGATATTTTCTTCCTTGTTTCTTATTTTATGTATTTGCATCTTCTCTCTTTTTTTCTTTATTAGTCTAGCTACGGGTTTGTCAATTTTATTGAATTTCACAAAGAACCCAACTTTTCATTTTGCTTATTTTTTCTAGTGCTTTCTTATTTTCTATTTCATTTATCTAATCTTTGTTATTTCCTTCTTTCTACTTCCTTTGAGGTTAGCTTGTTGATCTTTTTCTAATTCCCCCAGAAGTGCTGTTAGGTCTTTGATTTTAGGACTTTCTTCATTTTTAATATAGGCATTTATGGCTATGAATTTTCTTCTCAGAAGCTTTTGCTGCATCTCATAGGTTTTGATATATTGTGATATAATTTTCATTGATTTCAAGGCAGTTACTGATTTCTTTTGTGATTTCCTCCTTGACCCACTGTTTGTCCAAGAACGTGTTGTTCATCTTCCATGTCTTTGTGCCTAATCTGGTTCTCTGTTCCTTACTGATTTCCAGCTTCATTCTATTGTGGACAGATAAACTACTTTGTAAAATTTCAATATTTCTGAATTCATTGAGAGCTGTTCCATGTTCTGCATCTCCTCCTGTTTTTTAGTTGGTTAATTGGACTGCCCCATGTGTTCCTGTTTCTTAGTATGGGTTGTAATTTTTTCTTGGTGACTAGGCTTTGTTTTATCTTGATGGGTTTGTTCAGTTGATTAGCTTCTCTTTCTAATCTAGTGTTTTGTTTTGTTGTTTTTTGTGTGTGTGGTCAGTTTTCCCTTTGACACATCATTCCTCTTATTCTGTTTCCTTGCTGCAGTCTATGTTCCCTTGAAAAAAAATAGGTTCAGAGAAAATGAAAGAAGTATGAAAAGAGAAAAGATAATAGCAATCATAATAGTAAAAAGTAGAAGAGGAACTATATAAGACCTAGTGAGCTGGGGCTCAGAGTTGAATGACAATGTGAAATGCAAAAATATACGTGGCGTGGGAGTTACAGAAGGAGAAGAGAAGGGAAAAGGGGCAAAAAGAGTATTTGAAGAAATGATAAACATCCCAACTCTCATGAAGAAATGAAATTACATGTCCAAGAAGTGCACCATACCCAAATCAGAATAAATCCAAATAGACTCCAACATGCACACTATTCAGAATTTCATATATCAAAGTTATAGAGAAAATTCTCAGAGCAGCAATGGAGAAAGAAACTATCACACACAAGGGACACCCAGTAAGACTTAGCACAGATTTCTCATCAGAAACCATCCAAGTGAGAAGACAGTGGTATGATACAATCAGGGTACTGAAAGCAAAAAACTGCCTGCTGAGAATTCTTTACCCAGCAAAATTGTCCTTCAAATATCAAGGTGAGTATAAAATATTCACAAACAGATGGAGGCGTCACGAGAGTATAGGAGAAAGAATAGCAGAAAGGATGACCAAAAGAGTACAAAGACTGACAAAAATATGATATGACATATGAAAATCAAACAATAAAATGGTAGAAGAAATAATGTATTTACGGTAATATCATTGGATGTGAATGGATTAAACTCCCCAATCAAAAGATACAGGCTGACAGAATGGATAAAAAAACAGAAGCAATCCAAATGCTCCTTGCAAGAAACTCACCTTAGACCCAGTGACACAAATTAGCTGAAAGTGAAAGGTTGTAGAAAGGTAATCCACAACAGAGCAGGGGTAGCTGTACTAATATTGGACAAAAGAATCTTTAAATGCAAAATTATAAGTGATATAGAAGATTATTATATATTAATAAAAGGGAAATCCACCAGGAAGATAAAACAGTCATAAATATCTAAACACTTATCCAGGATGCCCCAAAATAGATGGGACAAACTCTGTCAAAACTGAAGGAAAAATAGACATATCTACAACACGCATTGGAGACTTCAACACCCAACTAACATCATTAAATGCATCAACTAGACAGAAGATCAAAATGGAAACAGAACTTGAACAATATGATAAATGAGTTACACCTAACAGACATGCACAGAACACTGCATCCAAACTTGGTGGGTTATACTTACTTTTCAAATGCACATGGATCTTTGTCCAGGATAGACCACATGTTAGGGCACAATGCAGTTCTCAATAAAATATAAAAACACTGAAATTATACATAGCATATTCTCAGATCATAATGGAATGAAACTGGAAAACAATAAAAGACAGGAAAAAAGTAAATTCACAAATGTGTGGAGGCCAAACAACACACTCCTAAATAATAACTGTGTCAAAGAAGAAATTGCAAGTGAAATCAGTAAATATATTGAGACAACTGAAAATTACACAACTTATCAAAACTTATGCAGTACGGTGAAGGCAGTATTAAGAGGAAAATTTATAGTCCTAAATGCCTATTTGAAATAAGAAGAAAGAGATAAACTCAAGGCTTAACTGAAAAACTAGAGAATCTAGAAAAAGAACAGTAAACCAATCCCAAAGCAAGCAGAAGGAAAGAAATAATAAATATTAGAGCAGAAATAAATAAGATTGTTCAATAATTCTTTCCTCTGCCTGTTCAAATCTACTGTTATGTGCTTCCATGGTCTTTTTTTTTTAATTTTTTTTATTTGTAAAATGATATATAAATACATATGCATATATGTGCATTTGTTTACATAAATGTTATTTGTTATATATATATACATTTTGTAAAGGTGCCTAGATTACCCAAATATTAATCAGAAACTACAGGGATTCCCATGCTCCCCACTGCCCACACCCCCAACAACACCCCGCAAAACCATTCCCCATCCATGTGGTACTACACCCGCAATGGATATACACATCCTGGGGCCTTGCCACTGAGCATAGACCACAGTTCACATCACAGACCACACTCTCTCCCACCCAGTTCTGCATGGTATATTCTGATGGAAAATGGCCTACATTCGTCGCTGCTTTGCCACTCAGGACAACCCCCAAAGTCCCAAAAAAGCCCGAGTATTTAAACTGCTCCTCCTCTCCCTGCCCCAAAAATGTCCAGTGGCCACCGGCTCCACCTCACTGTTACAATTTCTTCCATTGCTTGAATCACAATATGTCTACAACAGAACACCACCAAGTCCACTCTAGTCCACAGCTCCTCCTCCCATCCTGAGGGGACTTGGAAGGTGATGTCCACTCCACCTCCAAGTGAGAGAGGGCTTATATTCCATGGATAGAGTGGATAGGATTATTCTGCCTTCAGCTGCAGACCCTCTCCATTCCCTGGGATGGCTGTTGCCCATCGTCGTCTCCTCGCCAGTTTACTTGGATGAGTCCATTGAGCTGTAGGGTAGGAGTTGCAACTCCACTGAGATTCCAGGCACAGCCGGCACATAGGTGGGCCAGAGGATACAGTCCCTGGAAGTACAACTAAAAACACTTATAGTCTGCTGATTTTTGATAGCTGCCATTCTGATGGGTGTAAGATGGCATCTCATTGTGGTTTTGATTTGCATTTCCCTAATAGCTAGCGATTTTGAGCATTTTTTCATGTGCTTTTTAGCCATTTGTATTTCTTCCTTGGAGAAGTGTCTTTTCAGGTCACTTGCCCATTTTTAAATGGGTTGTTTGTCTTTTTATTTTCAAGATGTAGGATTTCATTATATATGCAGTATATTAGGCTCCTATCACATATATGATTGCCAAATATTGCTGAAAGAAGAAACTGATGAACTCAACAGTCCAATTACAAGTAAAGAAATAGACTCAGTCATCAAAAACCTCCCAACTAAGAAGAGTCCAGGACCAGACGGCTTCACAGCTGAATTCTACCAAACATTCTGGAAAGACCTAACACCAATTCTGCTTAAGCTCTTCCAAAAAATAGAAGTAGAAGGAATATTGCCTAACTCATTCTATGATGCTAATATTACCTTAATACCAAAACCAAACAAAGATATCACAAGATAGAAAATTACAGACCAATTTCTCTAATTAACCTAGATGCTAAAATCCTCAACAAAATACTTGCAAATCTCATTCAACAACATATTAAAAGCATTATACACCATGACCAAGTGGGTTTCATCCCGGGTATGCAAGGATGATCCAATATAAGAAAATCAATCAATATAATACACCATATAAACAGATTGAAAGAAAAAAATCACATAATCATCTCTATAGATGCAGAAAAAGCATTTGACAAAATACAGCACTCTTTCCTGATAAAAACACTGCAAAAGATAGGGATAGAAGGAAACTTTCTGAATGTAATAAAGGGCATATATGAAAAACCAAAAGCAAACATCATTTTCAATGGTGAAATCCTAAAAGCCTTCCCTCTGAGATCAGGAACAAGACAAGGATGCCCTCTATCACCATTCCTATTTTACATTGTCTTAGAAGTACTTGCCCGAGCACTGAGGCAAGAACAAGACATAAAAGGCATCCAGATTGGAAAGGAAGAAGTAAAAATCTCATTATTTGCAGACGACATGATCTTATACATAGAAAGCCCTGAAAAATCTACAACAAATCTTCTAGAACTTATAAATGACTTCAGTAATGTTGCAGGCTACAAGATCAATGCTCAAAAATCAGTAGCATTTCTGTACACCAATAACAAG
>JAQZBX010013773.1:0-39431 GCA_029593785.1 Cabassous unicinctus
AAAAAAAAAAAAAAGCCATTGAGTATAAACTTTGGTGAGATAATATGGTATGTGAAAAAATCTCAATAAAACTGGTTAATAAACAAATAAATAATTGTGCAAGAATAGCCAGAAATACCAGCTATGTACAGCAGGGAAAACAGAGAGATTGAGAGGGGAGAAATTTCAATGGCTGTTTGTCTGTTTATCAAATTATCATTATAATTAAAGTATTGGGACTGCTTTAATAATGATTGAAGTGATGAATGAACAACTGTGTGTTTATACTAAATATCATCGATTGTATGCTTTGGAAAACTTCCATATTTTATTAATATGTATCAATAAAATTGATTTGTTTAAAAAAAATAGGGTGGATTGGGGGGGAAACACACCAAGTATAAGATATGAACTATAGTTAGGAGTAATATTTTGATGATGCTCTTTTGTAGTTTGTAACAAATGTATCACAACAATGCAAGGTGTTGGTGGAGGGGTGATGTATAGGACCCCTATAGGATGTTATTCATGTCTATTTTGTAAGTTTACAACTTTTACTATAAACTTAATGTTTATGTATGTTCATGTATGAAGGATATTGTTACCAGATTTTGTCTAAGTCCTTGACTAAACTGCAGGAAATGAATTTCAAGCACACCATATTGATTAGGCCAGTAATTTGTTAAGGTACACAGTGAAGAGAAATGGGAGGAAATAACAGATAATAGGTCCCAGGTAGAGAGGAAGGGGTTGAAGAGTGATAAAAAGAATGGATTTACAGACTACAACTGCTCATTATAGATTATAAATGCCCAGGTTTTACTTGCTTGTTGATCCATGTGGGGGCAAAGAAGGCCAGAACAGGGTACCAAAAGCAAGAGAGAGAGTTCATCCTTTGTGCTTACTTTTTAAACCATTAATTATTCTGCCCATTTGCTAATGGTATGGGAGGAGTTGCAACTGTTGCTGTTTTGATTGATTACCCCACCCATCAATCTTATGGGAGGGCCCAATGATAAGGCCTCTGGAGATTATTTGGGGCTTCTGGCTTCCAGAGGAAATCTTGTTCTGAATGGGATTTTTTGTGAGGGTTTTCCAGCAGCTATCTTGGGGGTATCAATGTCCACATGGACTTCTTGCCATGTTCCAGATCCATCTATTGATTCCCTATCTAGCCTGCTTCTATATACTGCAATAAAAATATATTATTAAAAAGAGAGTGGTGATGGTCATACACAAAGGTCTTGGAGTTTCCTTTTTCTCTAGCCTGGTCTTTCATTTGTTGCTCTTCAAAGTTGGAGGCTCTGGTCATGGGTGCATAGAGATGGAGGTCTGCACTCTCTGACTAGGGGATTAGACCTTGATCTTTAGGAACCATCTCCCACTCAGATCTGGTGAATAGTTGAGTAAGGCTATATCTCCTTGTTCAGGCTACATATGGCTTTTCCCTATTGGGTGTGGGCAGGGGCTTCTGAATGCCATAGGAGAGACTTTGAGGGTGGGGGCTGTAGAGGGAGTCTATGTGTGTGTGTGTGTGAGTGTGTCTGTGCTTTTCCCTTACTTTTTTTGTAAGAATAACTTTCATTTTATTTCAAATACTTTCTAAACAAGTAGAATATGACATAACAGCAGTTATTTATATATGGATAACTGCACCACAATCCCTATATAAATGAGAAAAACTCAAAGATATGATACAATCAGAAATGCTTTATTGAAAGAAAAACTAGAGATTATCAATAGAGTGCAGATTCATAAAATAATTTAAAAAAATCTTCTCTAATGAATGAATCAGAAGTGGGAGTATCCAAAAATTAAGGAATCAGAGAAAAAGATTTGGAATTGGCTTATCATGATTCTCCCAGTTAGTGTAGTTGACATTATTTAATTAACTAAAAAAAATCTTGTGCAAAAATTTTGTACAAAATGCATTCACAACTAAATGAAATCATTGATACCTCTTATTTTTAGCTCTTTTTAAAAGAGCTAAAAACCTTCAATTTTCAAGGAGTGTTTAATTTATATTTTGAGTAATGCTTTCATTCTTAGTGAATAATTTATAGTAAAACAATAATTCATTTTAACACTTAATTTAAAAATTTATATTTCACCAGGTATTTGGTTTTTCTATTTTAAATATACTGAATATGTTCAAGAAGGAATATAATCAAAGTCTTACTACTAGCTAGTAGTAAGTCCATATCTTACATTTGGTGTATTTTTCCCCAACCTACCCTATTATTTTTTTTAAATACATTTTTGTCACAGAAGTTGTGAAATTAAAAAACAATCATAAACATGTGCAGAATTCACATGCAACAGCCCTCCATCAACACAACACACCATGGTGGAACATTTGTTACAGATTATGAGATAATATCATCAGACTGTTACCACTAACCTTGGTCCATAGCATACATTTGGCAGACTTTTTCCATATTCCCACATTATCAACATGTCACGGATGCTGCCGGTGTTGCATGTGTGTGTCTAATGTGTTTAATTTTTTCCCCCATAATCATCAGTTTGACAAGTGGTTTATTCATTTTACTTATATATTTTAACTACCACTACAAAAGAGAATTAAAGCTTAGTTACTTTGTTTCTAGGATTGTCGTATTTTCTCTCTCTTTTGTGTCTGCTCTTTCAGCATTGCATTCATTTTATGGGTTTTTTAAAAAAGAGTCCTTCCCCCATGCCCAAACAGTCAGCAGTGGACAGGTTCAGCCAATTGCTACTGGGGAGACCTGCAGTGGAGGAGAGGTAAGCCAAATCTCTATATCAGTTGTCAGATGCCACCTATGGGCTTCTTTTCCATGGGCCTGTGAAGTTAAGGGATAGCATGCTCCTGCCTTGTGAGCCTCCTCTGCTGGGAGCCATTTTGTAACCCAGGGTCTGAAGGCCAATATATAGTTCTTTGAACAGTTCATCCATTTTCTGCTAAGTACAGATGTATCTGGTGTCTGGTGGGTTCTGAAAGACTGTCTTATCATTGAGTTTTAAATATTTAATCATTTTTGTTATTTATTCTTTGACCCTTGGCTAACAGAGAGTTGTGGAACTCCATTTTGAACATTGGGGTTTTATTAGTGATCTCCTTAGGATTGTTTTCTATTTTAATCCAGTCCACCACTCTTTTCAGAACTGACTCTGCATGGTTTTAGTTATTGGAAATTTGTTGAGAATTGTTTTTACCTAGCTTACAGGCTGTACTAGTTACATTCCAGGTAGACTTGAAAACAGCAGGAATCTATCTTTCTGAGCTGTGAAAGCTTTAATGATCTTGTTCTTGATCTTCTCTGTCTGTATTTACATTTTTCTCAATTTTTCTTATCTCCCTCCTTCTCCTTCCTTGCTTGCTCTCTCTCTCTCTATTTGGTTGCTTCTTCTGATGCCTATCAAAAGAGTGGTGTTGATCAGCATTTTGTAAGTTCCTTCACACAAAATAAATAATTGCTTTTAATTGAGGAGAACTGGAGAAGAGATACTTTTAGATACTTCATTTTTCGTTAACCCTTTATAATGCATATTTGTTAATTTAAACAATCCATCTGGATCAATAATGACTTAGGATGACTACTGTTGAAAAAGATTTTGTGTTTTTCTGTCTAATAAAATTATGAGTTGGCATATTTGTTATCTGTGGTAATTAATTCCAATAAGATGTGAAGAATTCCCAAATAGGAATTTAATTATCCAGAAAGAATTCTGTCATAAATGGAAATGAAATATCTAAATCAATGGTTTATTTAATTCTTAAAGATTATTATGTCCAATAGTTAGAGCTGTAATATGAAAATTAGAATCATGTCGTAAATAATTTCTATTATATTAGAATTATTTACATTTCTAAAAGTTTATTTTATACTATCTCTTATCATTAATTATATTAAATCTCACCTGGCCTTACACTCTCTTTTAAAATCTTTAATTTCTTTCTATTTTCTATTTTATTTTACAATTTTACAATAAAAGTGTTTTTAACAGCTAAAAAAAGCCATTGAGTATATACTTTTGCCAAATCATATGGTATATGAATATGTTTCAAAGAACTGTTAAATAAACAAGTAAATACTTGTGCAAAAATAGCCAGAAATAGCAACTATGTACAGCAGGGAAACAGAGAGATTGAGAGGGGGAGCATTTCTTTGTCTGTTTTTTGTTTATTTTTATTGAAATAATCAAAATGCTTTAGTAATAGTTGAAGTGCTGAATGTACAACTAGTTGATTATACCAAACACTACTGATTGTATAATTTGGATAAATTGGATGGTTTATTAATATTTATAAATAGTATTTATTTGTTTCAAAACCAGGGTGGGTTGGGGGAAAATTACACCAAATGTAAGACATGGACTATAGTTAGTAATATTTTTATGATGCTCTTGCATAGTTTATAACAAATGTATCATAACTATGCAAGGTGTCAGTGGAGGGGTGATGTATGGGACCCCTGTATGATGTTATGCATGTTTCTTCCATAAGTTCAGAACTTTTACTCTACAGTTAATTTTTATGTATGTTCATGTATGAATGATATATTTCAATAAAAATATATATTTTAAAAATGAGGTGGTGATAGACATACATGAAGGTTTTAGATTTCCCTGTTTCTCTAGTCAGGCTTTCCCCCTGTTGCTCTTCAAAGTTGGAGCTATGATCTTGGTTGCACAGAGATGGATGGCTATACTCTGACTGGGAAATTCAGCACTAGATCTTTATGAACCGTCGCCCTGACAGGTGGTGAATTGTCTAGTAGGGCTATATCTCCTTGTTCAGTCTACAGATGGATTTACCCTCTTGGGTGTGGACAGGGATTTCTGCATGCTGTAGAAGAGAGTTTGAAGTTGGGGGCTGTGGGGCATGTGTGTGTGTGTGTGTGTGTGTGTGTGTGTATGTGGGAGTGTGCCTGTATATTTTCCCCCTTACATTTTTTTGGTAAGAATAACTTTCATTTTATTTCAAATACTTTCTAAACAAGTAGAATATGATATAACAACAGTTAATTATATATGGGTAACTGCATCAGAATCTCTCTGTACATGAGAGAAAATTCAAAGGATATGGAGACAAATCAGAAGAGCTTTCTTTGAAACAAAACCCAAAGCTTTCTGTCAGTAGAGAACAGACTCATAAAATAATTCAAAAAGATCTCCTCTAAATTCTCAAATCAGAAGTGGGAGTATTCAATTATTAAGGAATCAGAGAAAAACATTTGGAACTAGCTTATCATGATTCTCCCAGTTAGCATAGTTAACATTATTTAATTAAAGTAAAAAAACTTGTACAAAAAATTTTATACAAAATTCATTCACAACTAAATGAAATCATTGAAGTTTCTACTTTTTAAAGACTGTCATTTTAAAAATAGATAAAAAAGTTTCATTTTCAAGGAGTATTTAGTTTATATTTTGAGTAATTTTGCATTCTTAGTGAATAATTTATATTAAAACAATAATAGATATTTAACACTTATTTTAAAAGTTTGTGAGATATTTTTAAAATTGTTTTTCTATTTTAAATAAACCAAATATGTGCATGAAAGAATATCATCAAAATGTTCCTATTAACTACAGACCAAATGTTACATTTGATGTATTTTCCCCCACCCCACCCTATTATTATTTTTTAAATTATATTTTATCCCAGAGGTTATGAACTTCAAAAACAATCATGCATGTGTGCAGAATTTCCATACAATATCCCTCCATCAACACACCACATATGGTGGAACATGTGTTAGAGAGTATAAGATAATATCATCAGACTATTTCCTCTAACCATGGTCCACAGAATACATTTGGCACACTTTTTCAATGCTCCCCCATTATCAAAATGCCATGGTTGGTGTGAGTGTTTTGTGTATGTCTGTTCTGAATCCTGATGCACTTAATCCCCCCCCCCAATCATCAGTTTGACTAATGGTTATTCATTTTACTTATGTCTTTGAACCACCACCAAGAAACAGAATTAAAGCTTCATTAACCTGGTTCTAGGATGGGCTTATTCTCTGTTTCATTTGTGTCTGCTGTTTTCAGCATTGTCTTCTTTCTGGGGCTTTCCTTTCAAAAGAGTCCCTCCTCCATGCCCCCCAACACCAACCAAATCCAAGGTGGACATATTTGGGCTGTACCACCAGGGAGCTCTGAGGTGGAGGAGGGGGTGATCCCACTCTCCATGCTGTTTGTTGGGCACCACCCAGTGACTGGTTTTCCATGAGCCTGCAAAGTTGAGGTGTAGAGTACTCCCGGCTTGTGGGAGAGCAGCAAGGGAGAAGTAAACCATCATATGCAAGGCTTAATGTGGTTTTCTCATCAGAATCCATGGAGGCAAGAAGATGGAATATGATACAATTCAGGTACTAAAAGAGAAAAACTGCCAACCAAGAATTTTTTTTCTAGAAAAATTGACCTTCAAATAAGGGTGTGATTGTAAAATATTCACAAACAGTAACTAAGAGAGTTCATAAAAAAGAATCTAACTTTGCAGGAAATATTAAAGGAAGCATTAGTGCCTGAAAGAAAAAGACAGGAGACAGAGGTTTGGAATAGAGTATAGAAGAAAGAAGAGCAGAAAGGATAACCAAAAGAGTAAAAAGTCAGACAAAAATAAGATATGACATTTGAAAACCGAAGACTAAAGTTGTGGAAGTAAATAATGCATTTAAAATAATATCATTGAATGTGAATGGATTAAACTCCCCAATAAAAAGATATAGACTGACAGAATGGATAAAAAAACATAAGCCATCCAAATGCTGCCTACAAGAGACTCATCTTAGATGAAGGGATACAAAGCAACTGAAAGTGAATGGCTGGAGAAAGATACTGCATGCAAACTGTAACCAAAAAGAGCAGGAGTAGCTATACTAATGGACATAACAGACTTTAAATGCCAAAAAAGTTATGAGATACAAAGGCCATTATATATTAATAAAATGGACTGTCTGCCAGAAAGAAATAACAGTCATAAATATCTAGGCACCTAACCAGGGTATTCCAAAATACATAAGGCAAACACTGGCAAAACTGAAGGGAGAAATAGACATCTCTACAATAACCATTGGAAACTTCAACACACAACTCACATCATTAGATAGAACAACTAGACAGAAGATCAAGAAGGAAACAAAGAAATTTTACTATGATAAAGAAGCTAGAACTAACAGACATAAACAGAACATTGCATCCCAAATCAGTGGGTTATACATTCTTCACTAGAGCTCAGGGCTCATTCTCCAGGATAGACCACAAGATTACAATGCAGGTATCAGTAAATATAAAAATACTGAAATTTTACAAGCACCTTCTCAGATCATAATGGAATGAAACTGGAAATCAATAATAGATGGGATAGGGGGAAATTTGCAAATGTGTGGAGGCTAAACAACACACTCCTAAACAATCAGTGGGTGAAAGAAAAAATAAGTGAAATTAGAATATATATTGAGACAAATGAAAAAAAGATTGCAAACAATCAAAACTTATGGGATGTATTGAAGGCAGTGTCGAGAGGGAAATTTATAGCCCTAAAGCCTACATTAAAATATAAGAAGGAGCTAAAGTCAAAGATCTAACTTAACAACTGGAGAAAGGAGAAAAAGAAGAACAAAATTCTCTCAAAGGAAGCAGAAGGAAAGAACTAATAAAGATCAGAGCAGAAATAAATGAAATTGAGAACAAAAAACAATTGAGAAAATCAGTAAAACCTAAAGCTGGCTCTTTGAGAAAATCAGTAACATTGGCAAACCCTTAGCTAGACTAACAAAGAAAAAAGAGCGAAGAGACAAATAAAATCAGAAATGAGAGGAGGGAAGTTACCAATGACCTAACAGAAATAAAAATGGTCACAAGAGGATATTATGAGAAACTGTCTGTCAAAAGACTAGAAAACCTAGGTGAAATGGACAAATTCTAGAAATGCACAAATAACCTACACTGACTCTACAAGGAATACAAGAACTTAACAAACCAATCACTTTTAAAGAGATTCAAAATGTCATCAAAAATCTCTGAACAAAGAAAAGTACAGCACCAGGAGGCTTCACAGGTGAATTCTACCAAGCATTTCAAGAAAAATTAACACCAATCCTGTTTAAACTCTTCCAAAAAATTCAAAGAGGGAAAGTTACCCAACACATTTTATAAAGCTAACATCACTTTAATACCAAAGCTAGATAGATACTACATGAAAAGAAAATTACAGATCAAGCTCTCTAATGAACATAGATGCAAAAATTCTCAACAAAATACATGTCAATAGAATCCAACAGCATATCAAATGACTTATATATCATGACCAAGTGGGATTTATTCCTAGTATGCAAGGCAGTTTCAACAAAAGAAAATCAACATAATACATCACATTAACAAATTGAAGGAAAAAACCAATGATCATTTTGATCGATGCAGAAAAGGAATTTGACAAAATCCAGGATCCTTTTATGATAAAAACACTTCAAAAGATAGGAATAGAAAGAAAATTCCTCAATATAATACAAGGCATATATAAAAACACACAATCAACATTGTACTCAATGGGAAAAGTTTTAAAGCTTCGCCTCTAAGATGGGGAAAAAGACCAGCATGCCCACTGTCACTAGGAAAAGAGGAAGTAAAACTCTATTTGTGGATGACACGATCCTAGTTTTAGAAAATTCTGAAATGTCTATAACAAAGCCAGTTAAGCTAAGAAATGAATTCAGCAAAGTGGTTGGATACAAGATCAAAATGCAAAAATCAGTAATGTTTCTCTACACTATGCTGAAAGAAATCATTGAAGACCTAAAAAAATTGAAAGATATGCCATGTTCATGGACTGGAAGGCTAAATATCATTTAGATGTCAAACCTACCCAAATTGATTTATAGATTCAATGCAATAACAAAGTTCCAACAGCCTACTTTACAGACATAGAAAAGGCAATTACCAAATTCATTTGGAAGGGAGAGTGCACCCAAATAGCCAAAAGCATTCACAAAAGAAGAGCACTGTGGGAGGAATTTCACTGCCTGACCTTGAAACTTATAACAAAGCTATAGTGGTAAAAACAGCATGGTATTGACATAAAGATAGACACATTGATCACATTGTGGAATAGAATTGAAAATCCAGAAACAAACCCTATGGCCCAACTTGTTTTCAACAAACCAATTAAAGCCAGGTTAATGGGACAAAACAGTTTCTTTAACAAAGGGTGCTGGGAGAACTGGATATACAGAATCATAAGAATGAAAGAACTCCTTATCTCACTCCGTATATGAAAATCAACTCTAAATGGATCACAGACCTAAATAAATGACCCAGGACCATAAAAGTACTAGAAGATAATGTAGGGAAACATCTTAAAGATCTTTTGGTAGTTGGTGGTTTCTTGGACCTTACATTGAAAGCATGAGCAACAAAAAATATAGCCTCTATATGGGTGGCCATGCATCCAGCTTGAGAATCTCTATTACTAAAAGAAAAATGGAAAAAATGGGTACAGGAGACAAAGAGAAGTCTCAGTTACAACCTCATAGGAACATTTGGCACAGTTGATCATTCTCTCCTTCTTGAAATACTTTTGCTTTCTTGACTTCAGTGACATGACACTTTCCTGGCTTTACTCCTACCTCTATGTCTACTCTTTCTCACTTTTTCTGACTCTAGTTCCTCCGGGTAGCCTCTAAACTTTGAGCTTCTCCAAGGCTACTTCCTGTGCCATCTTCTATTCTTTATCTATATGATTTCCTGATTAATTTTATTCAATAATATGACTTTATATACCATCTGGGTAATAATGACTTCTGAATTTCTGCCTTTAGTTGCAATGTTTCCCTGGAGATGCAAACTCATATATCTAACTGCCTGCTTAATATATCTGGAAGATAAATTTAGATTGATGACCCCACCTGCATCCCCTCACCTAAGCCTGCTTTTGCTCCTCAGGAAATAGCTTCACTATCAATCCAATTGTTCCTTTCACCTCCCCATATTCAGTTCATGGCAAGTCTTATTTGCTCTGCCTCCAAAGCCCATGACAAATTTGTTTGTTTTTCTTTATTTTCAATTTTACCACCCTGGGCAAAGCCATCCTCATCCCTTTCTTGGACTACTCATTTCTCTTCTTCTACTCTTGCCCCTCCATATCCCCTACCTACATAACAGCCTGAGTGATCTTTTATCTCATGAATTGAATCATTTCATGTATCTACCCCTTCCAGTGTTTCCCATCATGCTTAGCATAAAATATTAGCTCGTTACCCTGACCTACAAGGCCCTGTGGGGTCTGGCACCACACACCTCCCAGTCTCGTCTTAGGACACTTGCCTTCTTTGGAACATAGTCTGCCACAGTGGTACACACCTTAGTATGAGCTGTTTCCTCTTCCCCAGACAAAACTTTCCCATCATTGATGTCACGTATCAGTTGTCACGTCCTCATTGAAGCCTTCCTTGTCCACATAGCCCAACCCTTTACTTTTCTTCACATAACCCTGTTTAATTTTTTCAAGGGCACTTAACACTACCTGGCATGTGCTTGTTTGTTTGCCTATCTCCCTCACTGTGAGTGGAAACTGTGAGGGCCTATCTTGATCCCTACTTTAATTTGAGGCCAGATATAAATGGGACCTGCAGTGAGGACTTGCTGAATGAAAGTCTGAATATCATTCAGCTTTGAACCTCCCTTAGTAACCTTAGGGGTATTTTAAAGAAGTTGAATATTTGAAGAAAATTCTATATTTCCAATGCACTGGCATATTTGTGGTTCTGTGTGGAAGACAGACTGTGGAGCAGAAGTCTAGGAGCAAGGAGGACAGTTGGAAGGGTGGCAGAAACTGCTGGTTGCCATTAACTAGTCATCTGCCCTTTCTTTCTTTACTAATGGAAGCCTGATTTTATTTGCTGTAGAAATATGCCCCCCTAAAATCTTGACTTCCTAGATCTGATCTCCTTAGGAAAAGACATAGTCATGTGACTAAGTTCTGGCCAATTACCTGTATACAGAAGGCTTTGGAGCACTTTTTGCGAGGGGGTGGTGTAGGAAAGCTGCTTTAAAAGAACTTATTCTATCCATTGGGTGGAGGGGCTTTTCTTTCTTTTTTTTTTTTTTTTTTTACTTCCTTCTGTAGCCAGTCTGGAACATAAACATAATGGCTGGATCCCCAGTAGCCATCTTGGATCATAAAGTGACCTTTGAAATGGAAGCCACTTTCTGAGGATGGTAGAAGAAAGTTCATATAGATAACTGATCATATTACAGAGATGCCAAACTGATTCTACGCTGCCTATTTCTACACTTGTTTCACATAAGAGAGAAATAAGCTTCTATTTTGTTTAAGTCACTGCTATTTCAGGGTTTTCAGTTACATGCCTCTAAACCTAAACAACTGATACAGGAGAGCACTGTAATAAACCAGATGAGAGAAGTTGGTGGCTTGGATCAGGGAGGGAACAGAAAAGGTCAGATGAGAGATTTTTTGAAGGTAGCATTTATAGGATTTGCAGATGTTCTCAATGCAGGAGTAATGAAAGGAAGACTAAGGAAAACTTCTGGGGTTTGGGCTAGAGTGATTCTCTAGACAGTGTCATTATTTGCAGAGAATCAGAAGGCTGGGGAGAGAGCAGGCTTGGGTGTGAAGTTGGGCATTGGGATAGAAATAAGAGCAAGGAAGGCATTGATAGAAGCAGGGACACAGTGAAACAGGTGGGAAGGCAGAGAGCATGGAGGCTAGATTGGTGGTGAAATCAGGAAGCTCATGTCCTACTGCTTCTATTTTCTCAATAAAGTATGAGGCAAAGTAATCAGTGGACTCTGAAGGGATAAGAGTAGAGGATGGTGATGTGCAGGTTTGAAGAGAAAGAAGCTCTGAAAGAGCCATATAAGAGATTGAGATGCTGGGCAGATATGAGTGAGCATCTGTTTGACAATTTTGCTCTCTGAATTAAAGTGGGGTCTTCCAATTTCTGTTCTGAAATATAAGAAGCCTAGAAGTCATCACTCCCATTCTCACAATAAGAAAAAAGCTGAACAAACTGAACAACTCTTCTTATATTCATCAAATAACTGATGTCAGCATCACCCTGGAAACAGGACAAAGAGGTAGATACAAAGAATCACAGAGCAGAAACTACTGCTGAGGCCAGTACTGATAGGAATATTTAAACTCTAATTCACAAATTTTTGGAGGCTCAGTGTGGATGAACTTGGGAGTTAAAAACTCCAGGGGACCAAATCTTTGCCTCACAGACTTTTATGATTTTTACATCAAGGAGCCCCAATTGGTTCTCACTGTAAAGATTGAAGGAAATTTGGGAAGTGGATGTGCCTCAGTGGTTGAGCACCTGCTTCCCATGTATAAGGTCCTGGATTTAATGCCCAGTACTGCCTAAAAAATCATTAAAATAATTAGAGGAAATTTCTCTTGGCTTCCTGTAGCAAAAGGGGAAAGTAACATTCTGAAATATATCCAGAGCATTTTCTTCTCATTAAAAGAGGCCTGTTAGGAAGTGGATGTGGCTCAAGTGGTTCGGCTCCCATTTACCATATGGCAGGCCGCAGGTTCAATTCCCAGGGCCTCCTGGTGAAGGCAAGCTGGCCTGCGTGGCATGGTGAGCTGATGGCCCACGCAGGTCATTGAACTGGCACAGAAATATGATGCAAAAAGGGAAACAAGCAGACACAGAAAAACGCATAGCAAATGGACACAGTGAACACAAGCAGCAAGGAGGGGATAAATAAGTAAAAATAAAATAAAACATATCTTAAGAAAAAAAAAAAAGGCCTACCATCAAAGAAACTATATTACCAGAGTCTAGCCAATATGGGGGAAGAGAACTACCTAATTCTAGCCTCCTCAAGCCTTCCTGTCTCATACAAGGGGATAAAAAAGAAAGCTGAGAAGCACTTGCAAAAGTCACAGTCAAGGGCACAGTTTCACTAAAAGACCAAATCATAGGATTTATAGAATACTACCCCACCAATATCTTGACATAGCATCAACACAACTGAAAAGAACTGCAAGACTAAGACTATTTATTTTAAATATATTTTTTCACTTATTTTTAAAAGATACTTAGATTACATCAAATGCTATATAAAAAATATAAGGGATTCCCATATGCCCCACTCCCCAGACCACCCACTTTCCCCCACATTAACAACTTCTTTCATTAGTGTGGTACATTCATTGCAATTGATGAAGACATCTTGGAGCATTGACACAAAGCATAGATTGTAATTTACATGGTAGTTTACACTCCCTCCCACTCAATTCTGTAGGTTACGGCAGGATATATAATGGCCTGTATCTGTCATTGCAATGTCACTCAGGACAATTCCACATCCTGAAAATGCCCCCATATTACACCTCTTTTTCACTCTCCCTGCCTTCAGCACCTCCAGTGGCCACTGCTTCAACATCAATGATATAATTTCTTCCATTGCTAGAATCATAATATGTCTATAGTAGAATAACTGTAAGTCCACTCTAGTCCATACTTTATTCCCCAATCCTGAGGATTATGGGATGGAGATGCCCACTCCACTGCTAACTGAGATGGGGCTTCGATCCCATATAGCTGATGAATGGGACTTTTACTTGCAGTTGTAGACTCTCTCAGTTCCCTGGTGTGGTTGTCCATTCTCACCTCCTCATTAGTTGTCCTGAGTGAGTCCAATGAACTGGAGAGTAGGTGTTGCAACTCTGCTGAGGCTCAGGGCCCTGCTGGCACATGGACAGCCCAGAGATTCAAGTCTCTTGGACATACACCTAGGAATTCCAGCACCAACTATAGGTTCAAAGAAAAGGGACAGAAGAGGCATATGTAGAGAAGTCACATCTGAGTCCAACTCTGTCACACTCACGAGCACAAACTCCAAAGTAGAGCCCACTGGCAAGGCACCAAACTCTGGAACTATCTGCCATGACCATAGGACCTGGGTGTCTCCAGAGCCTTCAGGAGCCCTACTATTTGGGAGAGTATCCTCTTTGTCAGTCTATGATATCCTGCTGAGATTTGCATAAGCGTTACCTCTCTGATGACCTCCTGACTCACTTTGAAGTCTCTTAGCCATATAAACTCATTTGTCTTTACCTTCCCCCACCCTTTCATTCAAGGTCTAAGACTCTATTTAAAATGTAATCCCAAAGGAAAATCCAAAAACAACAGGGAAGAGAAAAGCAAGGACACCAGAGGAAATTTTCACTTCTAACACCTAACCAGTAAACACAGTCTAACTAGCAAACAGTAAACATAGGCTAACTACCAGCCAGATAAACATAAAACCTCACAGTAAAAATCTATTTACCATAGTCCCTTTTACCTCTTGTGTCTGGCTTTCAACAAATAATGATGATCTATGCTAAAAGGCCAAAAGCACAGTCTGAAGAAATAAAGCAAGCAACAGAACCAGACTCATATATGATAGAGATGTTGGAATTATCAGAATGAGAATTTAAAATAATTATGACTAACATGCTAAGGGCTCATTTTCTAATAGAGGCATAAAAGAACAGATGGGTATTATAAAATGAGAGATGCTAGAAATAAAAATCTCTGGAAAAGAAATGCAGAATGCCTTTCGTGGACTCATCAGTAAATTGGACATGGCCAAGGAAAGAATCAATGATATATATATATGTATGTATATATTATATGTATATATACACACATACACATATATATAAATAAAAGTTTCACAAACTGAAAAACAAAGAGAAAAAAATGGAAAAAAAAAAAACAGAACAGAATATCCAAGAGCTGTGGGACATTTACAAAAAGCAAAACATATGCATAATGGGAATACCAGATGGAGAAGAAAGAAGGAAAGGAACTGAAGATATATTTAAAGTAAAGGCTGAGAAATTTCTAAAACTTATGACAGATACCCAACCAAGGATCCAGAGAACACCAAGCTGGATAAATACCAAAAAGTTACACCTAGGTATACCATATTTAAACTGCAGAAAATGAAAGGTAAAGAGAAAGTCTTGAAAGAAGCCAGAAGAGAAAAAACAACTTATCTATAGAAATACAGGCACACAAAAGAGAATGAAGTGAAATATTTAAAGTATTGAAAGGAAAAACCACCAACCTAGAATTCTATATCTGGCAAAAATATCTTTCAAAAGTGGAGAGATTGAGGGAAGATGGTGTTAGATTAGGCAGAGAAGTCTCAACTCTCTCACAAAATCAATGGAGAAAGAGCCAAAAGCTGCCTGAGAGACCTGCTTTGGTCTCTCAGCAGACCACATCAGTGCTTCATGATTCCCAGGAGGATGAGGGACAGAGAGACAAAGACCCCAAAACAACAAACTGTAATTTACTAAACCTTCCAATGGCTGGGAAAGGCTCCCTTCCCCTTCCACCAACTTATTAAGTGGGGGTAAAACCCCTGGCTCATTGCAGTTCACTGAGAGGGGAGCAGACATATTCCTCCCTGTTAACTGTTACAAGGAAAATGGGAGGGGTGTCAGGGGGCTTTACTTCAGTGAATTCAGCCAGCAGAATTTGCTTTGAATCTTAGCTCTGGCCAGACCAAAACAAAGGAAAACCAAGAGATACACTTTTGTGGAAAGGTGTGCCAAAAAGCACTATCTGCTGGCTGGTCTGGAAATTGCATGGGCAAAAACTGTAATTGGGTCTCCCATTTCCCTAACTTCTGGAAGAAAATCTGCACCCCAATAGTGAGTCACTGGAATGATTTTGATAACTTAAACTGGGCAGTTTTAAAGACTTAGGATAATTTGAACTCAATATCAAACAGGGCTATGAAAAAATAACTATGGCAAGAGAGAGAAATTGGCCATCAGAGTAAATTTGCCAACATATTCAGATGCCTAGATATCAGCAAAAAATTACAAGCCATACTAGGAAACAGGAAGACATGGCCCAGCCAAAAGAACAAGCAAAAAACCCTGAAGAGATATAGGATTTAAAACATTTAAACAATGATAATGACAAAAATCTCCTAAATCAATTTAAAGAATTGAAAGGAAATACAAGTAAAGAGGTAAAGAATATTAAGCAGACACTGGGTGAGCATAAAGAACAATTTGAAAGTCTGCAAAGAAAAATAACAGACCTTATGGGAAAGAAAGACACGATGGAGGAGATTAAAAACACATTAGAGGCACATAAGAGCAGAATTTGAATTGCTCAAAGACAAAATTAGTGATTTTGAAGACTGAACATCTGAACTGGAAAAGACAGATCAGAAAGAGAAGAGAACGGAAAATTATGGAACAGGGTCCCAGGGAATTGAATGACGATGTGAAATGCAAATGCACACATTATTGGTGTCCAAGAAGGAGAGGAAAGGGGAAAAGGAGCAGAAAGAAAATTTGTGGAAATAATGACTGAAAATTTCCCTACCTTTATGTATCATTCAGCTAAAGGGGTGATGATGCAAAGTACCTGCAATCTGTTAGCTTTTATAAAGGGTATTTATTTGGGGTAGAGGCTTATAGTCACAAGCCCATAAAGAGTAAGTTACTCCCTTACTAAAGTCTGTTGCCACATGTTAGAGTAAGAGGGCTGCGAGTCTGTGTGAGGGTTCAGCCTTCCTCTTCCTCTTAAGTTCTGTGATCCCAGCTTCTTCAGATCTCAGCTGTAGGCTGGCATAAGGCTCATCTCTCTCCCCAAGGCTTGTTTCTATTTGGGCCCAGCTGCAGCTGTAGGTTATCAGGGTCATCTCTCTTCTTGAGGCCTCTCCCTATGTCTATGGAGCTGTCTCTCTTACTTGTGTTCTTCATCTTTGTGTGAGTGTCTGCCAACCAAGGGGGCAGGGATTCAACCTCCTACTGAATCAAAGACCTAGCTGAATCAAAGACCCAATCTTAATTTAACCAAGTAAAAGTGATACCTCTGAATTTAATACTGTCAAAGGGTATCACACCCAGAGGAACAGACCAGTTTACAAATGTAACCTATATTTCTTTTTGTAAGTCATAAATAATATCAAACGGCCACACCTTATGAAAGACATAAATAGAAATACAGAAGGACAATGCATCCTAAACAGAATGAATCTGAATAAACCTATACCAAGACACCTACTATTCAGAATGACAAATATCAGAGATAAAGAGAAGATTCCAAAAGCAGCAAGAGAAAAGCAAAGCATCACATGCAAGGGAATCTCGATAAGAATAAGTGGAAACCTTGCATCAGAAACCATGGAGGAGCAAAGAAAGTAGTTTGATATATTTAATGTACTGAAAGAGAAAAATTGCCAGCCAAAATTTCTGTATCTGGCAAAGATAAAGGGGAGTTCAAATTCATCACATACAAACAAAACCTGAAGGCAAAAATAAAGGGGAGTTCAAATTCATCACATACAAACAAAACCTGATAGAATATGTTACCAAAAGAGTAGAATTACAAGAGATACTAAAGGGAGTGCTGCAGGTTGAAAGGAAAAAACAAGGGTGAGAGAGACTTGGAGAAGAGTGTAAAAATGAAGATTATTAGAAAGAATAAATTAAAGGGTAAAAAGATAGACAATAGGACAACAGAAAGCCAAAATCAAAATGGATGAAGTAATGTCTTTACAGTTAAAACATTGAATGTTAATGGCTTGAACTCCCCAATCAAAAATAAAGAATGATGGAATGGATAAAAAATATGAGTCAGCAATATGTTGTCTACAAGAGACTCACTTCAGACATACGGAAACTACCAGGTCAGAAGTGAAAAACAGGAAAATGATATTCCATGCAAATAGTAACCAAAAAAAGAGCTGGAGTAGCAAAACTAATATTGGACAAAATAGATATTAAATGCAAAACTATTATGAGGGATGAAGAAGGTTATTATATATTAATAAAAGGGACAATTTAGCAAGAAGAAATAATTATACAAAATATTTATGCACCTAACCTACATGCACCAAGATACATGAGGCATACACTAGCAAAGCTGAAGGGAGTAATAAATGTCTCTACAATAATGGTGACTTTAATACACTACTCTCGGTATTGGATAGAACATCTGGTCAGAGGGTAAATAAAGAAACAGAGAGCTTGAATATGATAAATGAATTAGACCTCACAGATATCTATAGAGTATTGTGCCCCAAAACAGCTGGATTACATTCTTTTCAAGTGACCATCATTCTACAAGGTAGACTATATGATGGGTCAGAAGACAAGTCTCAATAAATTTATTAAGATTGAAATTATACAAAACATTTTCTCAGATCATAATGGAATGAAGTTAGAACTCAATAATGGATGGAAAAAGGGAAAATTCATAAATATATGGAGATTAAACAACACACTCTTAAATAAGTGGATCAGAGAAGAAATTGTAAGAGAATTCAGCAAATATCTTGAGATGAATGAAAATGAGAACACAACATGTCAAAACCTATGAGACACCACAAAAGCAGTGCTGAGAGGGAACTTTATAGCCTTCAATGCTTACATTAAAAAAAGAAGAAAGAGTTAAAATTTGAATAACTCACTGCATACCTGGAGGAACTAGAAAAAGAAAAGCAAACTAAACCCAAACCATGCTGAAGGAAAGAAATATTAAAGATAGCAGAAATAAATGAAATCAAAATCAAAAAACAATTGAGAGAATCAATAAAACCAAAAGTTGGTTCTTTGAGAAGATCAAGAAAATTGATAAACCCTTAGGGAGACTGACAAAGAGAAAGAGAGAGGACAAACATGAAATAAAAAATTAGAGGGTTTATATTACCACTGACCCTGTAGAAATAGGAGAAAGCATAAGAGGATACAATGAACAATTGTATTCCAAAAAACTAGAAAATGTAGAAGAGATGGACAAATTCCTAGAAATACACAAACCACCTACACTGACCCTGAAAGAAATGTAATATCTCAACAAACAAATTACAAGTGAAGAGATTAAAGCAGTCATCAAAAAACTTCCAAAGATGAAGAGCCAAGAACCACTTGGCTTCAGAGTTGAATTCTACCAATCATTCAAAGACAACGTAATACCAATCTTGCCCAGCCTCTTCCAAAAAATTGAACAGGAAAGAATGCTACCAAACTCATGCTATGAAGCCATTAACACCCTAATACCAAAATCAGAAAAAGACACTACGAAAAAAGAAAATTACAGACCAATATCTCTAATGAATATAGATGCAAAAATCCTCAACAAAATACTTGCAAACAAAATCTAAAAGCACATTAACAGAATTATACACTGTGATCAAGTGAGTTTTATCCCAGGTATGCAAGGGTGGTTCAACACAAGAAAATCAATTAGTGTAATAAACCACATGGATAAAATGAAGAAGAAAACTCATATGATCCTCTCTATTGATGCAGAAAAGGCATTTGACAAAATACAGCACCCTTTTTTGATAAAAACACTCCAAAAGATAGGAGTAGAAGGAAATTCAATACGGTAAAGTGCATATAAAAAAAACTACAGCTTGCATTGTATTCAATGGTGAAAAACTAAAAGCTTTCCTGTGGAGATCAGAAACAAGACAAGGATGTCCACTGTCACCATTATTATTCAATATGGTGCTAGAAATTTTAGCTAGAGCAATTAGACTAGACAAAGAAATAAAAGGAACCCAAATAGGAAATGAAGAAGTAAAACTTTCACAGTTCACTGATGACATGATCCCATATCTAGAAAATCCTGAAAAATCCAAAATAAAGCAACTAGAATTAATAGACGAGTTCAGCAAAGTGGCAGGATACAAGGTTAATATGCAAAAATAGTGTTTCTATACACAAATGATGTGCAATCTGAGGAGGAAATCAGAAAAAAATTCCATTTATAATAGCAAATAAAGCAATGAAATATTTAGGAATAAACTTAACCAAGGTCATAGAAGACTTGTATTCAGAAAACTACAAAACATTGCTAAAAGAACCTGAAGAAGACTTAAATAAACAGGACATTCCAAGTTCATCGATTGGAAGACTAAATATCGTTAAGATGTCAATTCTACCTAAACTAACTCACAGATTCAAAGCAATTCCAATAAAAATCCCAACAACTTTTTTCAGAAATCAAGAAGTCAATAATGAAATTTATTTGGAATGATAAGGTGCCCTGAACAGTAAAAAATGTGTTTAAAAAGAAGAACACAATTGGAGAGCTCTCACTTTCTGACTTTAAAGCATAATGCTTAGCTACAGTTGTAAAAACAGCATGGTACTGGCATAAGGACAAACAGATTGACGAATGGAACCAAATTAAGAACTCAGCAATCAACCCTCACATCTGCAGCCAAGTGATTTTTGACAAGGCTGTCAAGCCCACCCAGTTGGCCCAGAACAGTCTATTCAACCATTGGTGCTGGGGGAACTAGATATTCATATCCAAAAGAAAAAAAGAAGACGCCTATCTCACACCTTATACAAAAATTAACTCAAAATGGATCAAAGATCTAAATATAAAATCAGCAACTGTAAAACTTCTAGAAGAAACTGTAGGAAAACATTTTCAAGATCTTGTGGTAGGTGGTAGTTTCTTAAACCTTACACCCAAGGCAAGAGCAATGAAAGAAAACAATAGAAAATTGGGACATTCTCAAAATTCAACACTTTTGCACCTCAAAGGACTTTGTCAAAAGGGTGAAAAGGTAGGCAATTCAATGGGAGAAAATATTTGGCAATCACATATCTGATAAGGGTTTAATATCCATGATATATAAGGAGATCATAAAACTCAACAGTAAAAACAAACTATCAGATTAAAAAATGGACAAAAGACTTGAAAAAACAACTGTGCAAAGAAGAAATACAAACCGTGAAGAAACACATGAAAAATAAGTTTAACATTACTAGCAATTAAGGAAATAAAAATCAAAATTACAATGAAATATCATTTCACACCTATTAGACCTGCTGCTATTAAAAAATCAGAAAATTGTAAATGTTGGAGAGGATATGGAGAGATAAGAATGCTTATTCACTGTTTGTGGGAATGTAGAATGGTACAGCCACTGTGGACGACTGTTTGGCTGTTCCTAAGGAAATTGAATATAGACTTATCATGGGACCTGTATGAATGCATATTGCAAACTCCAGGGCAACCCTGAAGCAAGTTTTTAAAAGAAATATAATTGATATGCTAAGAGGAGAGGAAATGGAATAATATAAAATGTTCAATTAAAAGCAGAAAAGGAAAAAAAAGGAATTGAAGACAAAAAAGACAAAGCACAAAGGCAACAAATAAAAAACAGATACAAATATGGTAGCTGTTAATCCAACTATATCAATGATAACTTTAAAGGTAAATGGTCTAAATACACCAATTAAAAGAGAGTATTAGAATGGATAAAAAATAAGACCCATCTATATGTTTCTACGAGAAACTCAATTTAAATGTTAAATAAATTAATAGATTAAAAGTAATTGAATAGCACAGTAAACCCAGAGATGGATGAGAATTGTGGTTGATGGTACAGATGCAAGTGTCCTTTGTGAGTAAGAGCAGATATACATCACTATTGCAGGGTGGTGGGAATGTGGACAAGCATGGGAAAAATACAACTGGAGTGACCTATGGACTGTGGTTAAAAGTAATAATGTAATATTCTTGCATCTATGCCAAAGATGTACTGTGTTGATAATGGGGGAGTATGGAAAATGTGTGCCAAATGTATGCTATGGACCTGATAATAATCAGATAATATTGTCTGATGATCTGTAATAAATGTTCCACCATGGTGTGGTGTGTTGATGGAGGGGAGTTTTTAGGGAATTCTGCACATGTGCATGATTGTCTTTGTAGTTTACAACTTCTGTCATAAAAATATATTTAAAAAATAATAATAGGTTGGGTTGAGGGAAAAATACACCAAATACAAGGTAAGGACTATAATTAGCAGTAAGAGCTTGACAATATTCTTTCATGACTTGTAACAAATGTCTCACAACAATGCAGGGTTTTGGTGGAGGGTTGATGTATGGGAACCCTGTATGATGTTATGAATGTTTGCTTTGTAAGTTCACAGCTTTTATTATACACTCACTGTTTATGTATGTTCATGTATAAATGATATAAAAATATTAATAGGGTGGTTGGGAGAAAATGCTTTGGTTAGTGGTAATATTTTGAGGATGCTCTTTAATCATTAGTTAAAAATGTTTAACAATGCAAGTTATTGGTGATACGGTAAGGTATGAGAGCTCTGTATGATGTTATGTGTGTTTGCTTTATAAGTTCATAACTATTGCTATACACTTATTGTTTATGTATGTTTGTATGAGTGATATACTTCAATAAATTTTTTAAAAATGTTAAAAAAAATAATTAAATGCAGAAAGATATACCATGCTAAAACTTGTCAAAAGAAGAGTGAAGTTGCCAGAAGAATTTCAGACAAAGCACTTTTCAGAGATAAAGATACTACAAAATGCTAAAAGGATCCATTCTCCAAGAAGATATAATTTAAAGTTAGGTCAATTTGCAATATTGTGTGTTTTTCTACAATCCAGTCCAGCTGCACTGTTTGGGTTAAATGAGTCTGGGTTTTGGCAGGCAAATAGTGTACAATAGAGGATGAGTGGGGAAAGGGAATTAAAGGATGTTTACAAGAGAAGGATCAGAATGACGGGTCATGGAATCAAAACTAGATAAAGAAGGAAGTAAGGACATGAGATGGGTGATAGATAATAAAGTTGAGGTTTCTTAAAATGACTAAAAATTGCTAGTGGGTGCAGTAGAGAAGCTAAGCAGGAGAGAAGGTAATGGTCAGAGTGTGGTAATGCTTGAAAATGTGATTTCTGGAGAGATTCAGTTAATGATGACAAGATCAAATGAGTCACTGAGGACAAGAATGAGTAGCTCAGGTGAGAAGGATGAAAACTCATTGGAGAGGGAAGGAATGGAGAAGCCCAAGATAGAGGTCAAAGTGTCAGAGTATATTAAATTATAAGACTACTAAAAAAAGTTGTTCACAAATTCCTATAATTAACAGATTTTAATAAATCTACTGGTTTGAATCAAAATACCATTCATCAGCACAAGTTCTTTAAATTAAAAAAAAAATTGAAGGAACATTTATGAGACTTCAAAGAACAAAGTTTTACCCAAACATATGTTTTTGTTGGGTGAAAATACAAAGAATTCTTTTCCATGTAAAACTTCTTTGTATTTTGATATCTCTTTCTTCTGTGAGTTATTTTTCAGGTGGCTAGTCCTTTAATGAAATCTTTTAAAATGTGACCATTTTCCCTTTAAATTCTTCATGTCATAGTTTGTTTCTTGAGAGCTCAGAAAGGAGCCTGCATATTAATTTTTATACAAGGAGCATTTAGATTATACGGCCAAGCCTGAGCACACATGTTTATTAAAGGAGGCCACTGAAGGTTGTCTCCAGACTCTGAGAATCAAATGAATGTTATGAAATTTGGTTTGTTCCTCCTGTCTCCTAGTCCTCCTCATTAACTCAAAAATTATTAATTGGGGGCCTCCTCTGGGCTACTCAGTATTAAAATACTTTACAAGAATGGGGAATGACTGACAGGCTTAATTCTCTCAGGGGCATTTTCATTTCTAATATGTGCATATTAATACAAATAAATTTCTGATTCATGTAATAAATGTGAAACAAATCATTTGCATCCTATTAGGGATTTCCCGTGACAAAACAAAGGGATTTTCTTCTCTTGGGGCTCCAAAGCATCTTTCCCATCTCTTAGAAACTGGGCTAGCAGAAGGTAAGATTGGGAAGTAGAAATTGCATGTGTGCATCTGTTGGTGTTTGTGGGTATGTGTGACACACATCAGCCTACTTCCTCTTCTATACCTCTCTAGCTCATGATCTACTTTCCTTATTCTTCACTCATATTTCAAATCATAAACCGGTGATACGCCTAAGTGGCTTATGAGGTGATCCCTAATATTCTTAAATCATAAAGGAGATCAGCTATTGGTCTCGGGATTCCATTTCCTAAATTTCCCTAGAAAATTCTTCAGATACCCAGCTTTATAAAGATTTTCAGGAACATCATCTTAGAATCATAGAGGTCTGTGGCTTTTGATTTTTTCTTTTTAGGGTTGTGAGTTACTACAAATGCACAGAGTATAGGGAGCCAGAGATGTGGTGCCAGATATTGAGATTTCAGTTTCTAAGGTGGCATGGGTTAAATAAATTGGATCTCATCCTCCTGTCACCATGCAAACTATGAGCAAAGGAAGACAGAACGTTAGTAGAGTGGGCTTAAGGGTCAAACAGATTTGAGTTCCGTTCCCAGCCCAGCTTTTACTAGTTCTGCGACCTTAGGGGAGCCACAAGAGCATCCCTTTACATAGCAATAAATCGTTCTTACTTCAAGGGTGGCTGCCTTCTGTGCATCAGATGTCCCTCGGCGAACCTGTCTGAGTAGCAGCCTTTCTGGTCAGGAGGTTCCCATTCAGGTTGAGGAGCTCCTTTCAAAGCGCCCCTGGGGGAGAGAGGAGAAGCAAGAGAGGGGTAAAGGGTCATCTCCCCTTTCCTTTCTGCTAGAGGAACGACCTTCTTGAGTTCACTTGTCACCCCACTGCCTCCCTTGTGCCTGTGACTGAGTTTTTGGGGGTCTCTATGTGAAGAGGGCCTGCGGGATGGGGCAGTGAATTATTAGAACTCACACCACTTGCTTTTCGACCATCTCAGGAAAGTCTCGAACCTATATTCAAGTAGCTTGTAGGCTTAGGGTAAGAGCTTGCCTGGGATATGGAAGGAGAATCAAGTTTCTGAAGGGAAAAAAAAATAGTGAAATAAGGGGTGCTTCTTCGCCCGGTGAAGTCAGCAGGACCCAATAGGTCGCAGGTGGCAGAGGAAGGAGCTCCTGAACCTGAGTTGGAACCGCCGCCAGATGGTGGAGTGAGGAGAGAGGGAAAGCACATCCAGAAACTTTCTTCCTTGTTGCCAATCCCCCCGCCCCTCTCCGCTGAGGCAGTAACATGACACGGAGCAAACCCGGAGACCCGCAGACAGCTGAGGTGGCCAGGCAGGCGGCGGGAGGGCTGGGGAAGGGACAGGGAATCCTGGCCCCGGAGACCCCATGCCTGCCTCCTGCTCCGCTTGGCCGCTCTCAGAGGAGCCCGAGCTGGGTCGAAACACGCCGAGTCACAAACACAGAGTCGGGGGTCCACCTGGCGGTGGCGGGCGGGGCGTGGGCAGTGAGCCGGCTGCGGTCGGCTTCCCAAGTCGGGACCAGCCGCGGCGGCAGGGGACTTGCCCAGTCAAGTTCCCTGAACCAGAGCTCAGGACTCCAGCCGCCCGCGCCCCCACGTCAGCAGCCAAGCTTCCCACGCGTGGATGTTGGCCCGGCCCGGGCGAGGGCGGGCGGTGCGCGGCGGCGGCGGCGGAGGCGGCGAAGACCATGAGGAAGAAGAAACTCGGCGCCGGCTGGGGCGCAGAGCCGTGACTCTGTGCGGCTCCCCCGGTGGGCTCGGCCTGGGCTCGGGCCTTGGCAGCTGGAGGTGCAGGGCTTTCCCGTTGCCGTGCCTGTGCTTCTCCCACTGGGACTACGGGCCTCTGCAAGGCCGCCCTGCTCCTCTTCTGACTGGGCTCGCTCTGCTACCAGCTCGGCGGGGACCCCCACAATTCTTGCTCGACCTGCGCCAGTACTGAGGTAAGGAGGGTCACCAAGTCGGGCGGGGTGGCGGGTGGTATAGCCTCTCGAGTACCTCGAGTGTGCCCTCATTCCAGCTCTGAAATCCCGTGCCTCAGGCATGCGCCTGCCCTGCACCCAACCGTGCGCCAAGGCGGGTCACGGGCTCCATGGGCCGTGCAGGACGGGGTTGGAGGGCAGTGGGCGAGTAGGGGGTGAGTGGGCGCCTCGTCAGGCGTGAGGCGTAGGAACAGGTGAAGGGAAGGGACGATGCGATCTGTGACACTGTGGTTACCCGGACCCGTCGGGCCGCACTCGCGCGTTCTGGGACTTCTCCTGGAAGACCCAGCCCGCCCAGCCCGTCTTGGGCTATGCGGGCACCTGTTCCTTGGACAATCCTCCGCGCCTCTAGTCACAACTCTGTGGTCTGGGTCGGTGGGTCAGGAGCACCATCAGGAGCGGCTGCAGTGCGAGAAGGAGGAGCCCTTTCCGCGCGGGGGCAGCCCCGCGGCCACAAGTTCAGCACTCGGAGCGCTCACCCGGTCCCGACCGGGTCCTGGGCATCCGGCCCAGGGCGAGGCAAACCCGTTGTGTGTGGCCACTAGGCCATGCTGGGCGCGGTGGGCGAGGCAGAGGCAGAGAGCTGCAGCTGTTTGCCAACGTGCGAGGCGAACAGCCCGAGTGACTGCTGACAGGGCATCCCGACGGGCCGGCCCGAGGCAGGGGGCCACGGAGGCGCTGGACACTGCGTGGGCCAGAGGCCCCCACCGCGGAGGCCGCCACCCTCACCCCAAATGGCCCTTCCTGGCAGAAGCCCCGGAGCCAGATAACATGCTGTTTAGAAGGAAAACATCGCAGCAAAGTGGCAAACGTGTTAGCATTTTGTAATGTAAAGGTAGATAAAATAATGCTTTTTCTGCGGTAAGCTTTTTGAAAGTTCTTTTTTTATTTCAGTAAAAATTGAGGTCGGGAGGAAACTATGGGTTTTCAAGAGGTTTTAGGGAAAAATAAAGGAAGGAAAATATTGCCCAAGTAAATTTCAAAATACCATATTAGCATTTTTAACTTACTATTTATTTTTTAAAAAGTTTTTTTTCGTCAATAGTGTTTGATTATATATTAGGTTGGGGGTAATGGCCTTTTATTTCCCTGTTTAATGAAACTTAAACAGGAAAACTTAAAGTTTTAGAACAATTGAACCAGAAATCAAAGAAGAGCTGTGAAAGAAAACCACTAGGCAAAACAAATTGGTGAGCTGAGTAAAATCACCAACACTATCAGATGCCTAGATATCAACAAAAAATAACAAAATATACTAAGAAACAGGAAGATATGCCAAGCAAAGGAACAAACCAAGAATCCAGATGAGGCATAGGAGTAAAGATAACTAATCAGTGATGTTCACAGAAATCTCTTTAATCAATTCAAGAAGTTGAAGGAAACTATGACCAATGAGATGAAGATATTAAGATGAAATTGTGTGAGAATAAAGAACAATTTGAAAGCCTGTAAAGAAAAGTACAGAACTTATGGAAATATTAGACAAATAGATGAGATTAAAAATACATTGAAAGCATATAATAGCAGATTTGGTTTGGTTGAGGACAAAATTAGTGAGTTAGATGACAAAGCATCTGAACTAGAAGACAGAATAGAAAGAGAAAAGAATGGAAAAAAAATTGAAAAGGTTTTCCAGGAATTGTATGATAGCATGAAACACACAAATGCATTATAGGAGTCCAAGAAGGAGAAGAGAATGGACAAAGGGCAGAAAGAATTTTTAAGGAAATAATGACTGAAAATGTTCCAAACCTTATGAAAGACATGAATCTCAATATTCCAGAATTACAACATACACAAACAGAATAAATTTGAGATTTGCTCTGAAAGATACTGTGTTCAGAATGTCAAATGCCAGACATTAAGAGAGGTTTCTGAGAGCAGCAAGAGAAAAGCAATTTATCACTTACATGAGAGCCTCATTAAGTCAAAGTGCTGATGTCTCATCAGAAACTTTAGAGGTAAGAAGACAGTGGTACAATATATTTAAGTACTGAAAGAAAAACTGCCAGCCAAAAATTTGTCTCCAGAAAAACTATCCTTCAGAAATGTTTAAAATCCTCACAGACTAACAAAAACTGAGAGTATGTCACCAAGAGACTGAGTCTACAAAATATACTAAAGGATATGTTACATCCTGAAAGGAAACAACAAGGGTGAGAGAGTTGGAGAAGAGTGTGGTAATGAAGACAATATAAGGGTATCTTGAAGGTTAAAAGACAGAAAATAATAAGAAATGAAAATAGAAAGGCAAGGCATAAAATGGACAAGGGAAGTAATGTCTTTACAGTAATAACATTGAATGTTAATGGATTGTACTCCTCAATCAAAATACACAGAGTGACAGAATGGATTAAAAAATATGAGTCATCTATTTGTTGACCACAAGAAACTCTATTTTATTTTAGTTTTTTAGGAGGTACTGGGGGTTGAACCCAGAACCTCATACATGGGAAGCAGGCACTAAATCACTGAGCTACATTCACTTCCCAAGAAACTACACCTTATATGCAAGGACACAATCAGCCTGGAAGTGAAATGTTGGAAAGAGCTATTCCATACAAATAGTAATCAAAAAAGATCTGGAGTAGTGATGCTAATATCAGACAAAATAGATTTTAAAAGCAAAACTGTTATAATGGATGAAGAAGGTAACTATATATTAATAAATGGGAAAATTAACCAACAAGAAATAACAATAATAAATATTTATGTACCTAACTTAGTTCCCCAAAGTATATGAGGCAAACACTGGCAAAACTGGAGGGAGAAATTGATGTCTTTACAATAAAAGTTGGGGACTTCAACACACTACTCTCAGAATTGGATAGAACATCTGGACAGAGGATAAATAAAGAAACAGAGAGCTTGAATAATATGATATATGAAGTAGATCTAACATACATTTATAAAACATTATACCCCAAAACATCATGGCATACATTCTTCCAAGTTCTCATCGACCTTTCTCCAGGATAGACTTTTTGTTGGGCTATAAGTCAGATATCAATAAATTTCAAAAGATTGAAATTAAAGAAAGGACTCTCTCTGGTCATAATGTAATTAAGTTGGAAATTAATAACAGGTAGAAAAAGGGAAAATTCACAAATATATGTAGATTAAAGAATACACTCTTAATCAGTGATTCAAAGAAGAAATTGCAAGCAATGTCAGTAAATATCTCAAGAAGAAATGAAAACAAAGACAAAACATATAAAAACTTATGACAGGGGAGCAGATGTAGCATCTTCTTCCCATGTATGAGGTCCTGGGTTCAATTCTGGGTACCTCCTAAAAAATTTATGGCAGTGCTGAGAATGAAATTTATAGCTTTCTAAGCTTACTTTAAAAAAAAAGAAAGAGCTAAAATTGAAGACATAACTGCACATCTGGAGTAATTAAAAAAAGAAGTGTAAACCAACCCAAAAGCAAGCAGAAGAAAAGAAACAATAAAGATTGCAGCAGGAATAAATAAAATGAATAATAAAAATAGACAAAAGAGAGAATCAAAAGAACCAAAAGATGGCTCTTTGAGAAGAATAAATAAATTTAAAAATCCTTAGCTAGTTTAAACAAAGAAAAAAGAGAAAAGATGCAAATAAATAAAATCAGAAATGAGGTGGGGACTTTAATACTCACTTAGCAGAAATTAAAACATCAAAAGTGGATACAATTAGCAACTCTATGCCAACAAACTTCACAATGTTCATGAAATGGACAAATTCCTAGAAACCCATCAACAAACCACACTGATCCTAGAAAAAATTGAAGACCTCAACAAACCAATCACAAGTAAAAAAATGAATCAGTCATTGGAAAACTCCCCAAAAAGAAAGGCCCAACACCAGATGGCTTAACAGTGAATTCTACCAATCATTCAAAGATGATATAATACTGATCTTTCTCAACCTCTTCCAAAAAAATTGAATAGGAAGGAACACTACCAAACTCTTTCTCTGAAGCCATCACCTTAATACTAAAGCCAAATATAAGACATTATGAAAAAAGAAAATTATAGACAAATATCTCTAATGAATATAGAAACAGAAATCTTCAACAAAACACTTCCTAAAAAATTCAAAAGCACATTAAAATTATACATCATGATCATATATTTTTTTGAGTAACTGGTGGCAGTAACTGAGGTTACTGCCACCTCAGTTCAAAATTTAAAAAAAAGAAAATCTACGGGTGCATGAGAAGATGTGGAGAAATACAAACACTCCTTCACTGCTGGTGGGAATATAAATGGTGTTGTCATGTGGAGGATGATTTGTTGGTCCCTTGGAAAGCTAAATATAGAACTGCTCTATGATCCAAGGATTCTACTACTAGAAATATATAAAGAAGGACAGAAAGAAAGGATGCTAACTGATATTTGCACACCCATGTTCATAGTGGCATTATTCACAACTGCTAAAAGATGGAAAAACTTAAATGCCCATCAAACAAGGAATGAATAAATAAAATGTGGTATACACTTACAAGGTAATACTATTCATGTGTAAGAAGAAATGAAATCAGGATGTATGTGACAACAAGGATTAACCTTGAGGGTATTACATTGAGTGAAATAAGGCAGAAACAAATGATAACTATTGTATGTTCTCACTGATATGGACTAAATACTATTAATAAGCTTATGGAAGTACACTATAGAGTATAGGTTAGTAGGAGATAGAATGCTAGTTAAGAAGGGGGAGATGATATGGAATGTATTAATAAGGTCAATTGTAAATATGTTGTAATGGATAGAGTTTAATAAGGTCAATTGTAAATATGTTGTAATGGATAGAGTTGATAGCACATTTTAATGACTATTACACACACTGCTTATTTATAACTTGAGATTGTAGTTGAAAGATGTAGTCTAGGGAGGTTAATATTAATTGAAAGACAGTTATAGGATAGACTGTGGACTGTATAACATTGATTTTGGTGGTAGATGAGGACTGTGGTTAATCATATAAATACAAGAATGTTCTTCAATTATAAGGTGTTAAGAATTTGATGATAAATAAGGAAAATACAACTAATATAATTTACAGACTATAATTACCTATAATATTATAATATTTTTGAAGGAAAGGCAAGAAGGTACAATATCAATGCAAAAGGTAAAATGATGGGTTTAGTTTTATGAGATATGAATATGATTAAATATTTTTTCTTCATTTTCTATATTAAGAAGGAGATGTAGGTCATGTCATTTAACTGATCTCTGCTCATTTATATATCTTTCTGAACGCTGGAGAAATAATTGAGTTTTTTTATAGGAATAAATAAGATAAATGTGATTGGACAGAATTTTTTAGATTAATGCTTCCATAATTTGTTAAGTGGCCTTTTGTGTATTATTTTATTTTTTGTAACTGAGATAAAATCAGAAAAAAAAAATTAATGAGGGAGTGGATGTAGCTCAAGTGGTTGAGTGCCTGCTTCCTATGTCTGAGGTCCTGGGTTCAATCCCTGGAACCTTCTAAAAGCAAAATAAACAAGTGAAAAAAACCAACTATCATTGGGGAGTGGATATAGCTCAATGGTTAAGTGTCTGCTTCCCATGTATGAGGTCTTGGGTTCAATTTCTGGTACCCCTTGAATGAAAAATCAATGGCGGAGGAGTGATGTCATCAAAACAGTGACACAAGCCATATCCTGAAAAAAACCTTCCCAGATACCCTGGAGGATGGTGGAGATTGGAGAAGGACTCCACAAATGCCAAATTGAAGAAAGAGAAAAATATCAGGTAGGAAACTTCCATCCAGGACCTATTGGTTCTCTTGGCTTCCCTTTCAGTGGGTCCCATGCAAAGCTTCAGGGTTCTCCAGAGGCAGCAAGCAGCCTGGATCCCTCTTACTGGGGAAACAGTTTAGAGGAAATCACAGTAGTTAGTTGGAACCCCATGCATATCTGGGCACAGGGACCCAGTGCTGGAAAAAATATGCTGAGGAATGCTGAAAACAAAAAGGCCCCCATTTCGGGGTGGGGTGGGGTGGGGGAGTAAAATTGCAGCAGAATGACTGGTCGAATGGTGCTGTCACTCAATCCAGTTACTTTTGGTTGAATTCCTTAAATGCAAAATGGACTTTTCTGGGGGACCCACCTTTCTGGAATGACCCTATATGACTCCCCAAGGCAGGATAATCTAGCAGGGAAGGAACTTTAGGAAGAAAAACCTTACAGAGAAAAATGGAGGGGGAGGGTTAAGCTGAACTGCTGCTAGATTGGAGAGTCCCAGAAAAGAAAAGCATAAGGAAAGTGTGGAAAAGTGAAGAAGAGACTTTAAATAAATCACAGAAACTGGGGACAAAATTCTGCACAAAAACACAGAGAACAGATCAAGATTTCTGAAGGAGGAAAGGAAATAACCTGACAAGTTATGGCAGGTTGTTATGTTTCAGGTTCTGTGGGAAGGAGCACTTACAAGAGATAGGAACTAAGTTAAGCTTTGGTTTGCTGGTGTAGGGCTTAGCATGAAGGTCTCCATCTAGGGTCCACTTAATTTATTTAACAATATCCCCCAGTTTGATCTGGCTCTCAGCTATTGAGAGTTGTGATCAAAATGTAAGGTTTTGAGCCCATTTTCAGTTATTGCCTAAGGTCTTGGGGTAGTATTTGCTGGATATTTTCATGTTGGGCTCATAGATGGTTATAATGTCAGTTTTTCCATGATCACCATTTTTAGGTCATCCCAGGTATAAGAAATCATTTACTGGGTCACAAGTGGCTGGGGACACATATTAAAAGCCCTTGAGAGAAAACATTCCACGAGGGAGACTATAATGAGTACTATGAGTAATAAAAGTCCCAAATGCCCACCTCATAGTATAGAGCTAAACCCAGGTCACATGATTTGACCCAATTGAAATCAAAGTGATCAAATCAGGGCCTTTAAGGAAGACTTTACCTGTTTAAATCATGTGGTGCATTTATTTCATACAATTGTGCCTAAACTTCCACAGAAGTGTGTAACCAATACAACAGGTTTTGTTGGCAATGGCAAAAATGCCTTCTTGTTGAGCTAATAAGTAACAAGTTTAGCTAATAAATCAAATGACTTCCTCAGCAGCTACAGATCTAGCAGTAGATTCTGCAATTTCTCCTATTGTGATTTATAAAGACCAAATCCTATTTTCATTTGTGTTAACCCAAATCAATCTGGCAAAAGAGGCAAACCCAGAATCATTAACTCTCTGGGTAAATCCTGTTTTGCCTATGACTGCAGATTGAGGGGAGTAATCCATTGAGAAGTTTCAGATTTATTATAAATTCCTAAGGGACTGTGAGGAGACCAAGTGCACATTCCCCAGACATTTATCAACTATTAAGGTAATTTACTGCCCAGGCAAATATCTGATAAAATTTCCAAAACAAAAATATTGCCTGGCAGAACAATGTAAATAAAGTCAATGTGATGTTTATAGATTCATTACTACAAATACAATCATTTGTCCTTAGTATTCAAGGGTCTGTGATACTGAGACTACAAATGAAAAGCTGACCAAAATTTATTTGTGTTGTGAATAATTTGCAGATCCAGTACCCTAAACCTGAAAGTGGGCATGGATTGTTAAGGTTACTTGTAGTTTGTGGAGGCATGTGGATTATTATAATAAGTTTTCCACACTCTTCTATGATATCTTTATAATTTTCTCAACCAGTTGTGTTTATTGTGAGGTTGATACTGAGTGAAAACAGATTCTTTCCTTCCAATACACATTAAAGACCAATTCCCGAGACACTGGGATTCCAAATGAGAAAATTTATTTGCTTGGAAGCAAAGAGATCATTGGTCTAGCAAGGGTCCAAAATTTTGCCTCCTTGATTATGAGGAGTTTAGGGATTTTACGGATTCAAACAGAGGAAGTTAGAGTTATTAAAATCACAATGGTAAATATATACAAGCTAGTTTTCAAATAACCATAAATATATTAGTCAGCCAAAGGGGTGCTAATGCAAAATACCAGAGATTGGTTGATCTTTATAAAGGGTATTTATTTGGGGTAGAAGTCCACAGTTATCAGGCCATAAAGCATAACTTTTTTCCCTCACCAAAGTCCATTGCCACATGTTGGAGCAAGACAGCTGCCAATGTTTGCCAGGGTTCAGGCTTCTTGGGTTCCTCTCTTCCCAGGGCTGCATTTCTCTCCAGACTTAGCTCCTCTGTTTCCTCCACAAGGTCAGCTGTAGACTATGAGGCTCTCTAGGCTTTGCTTCTCTCCACAAGGCCACCTGTGAACTCTCAGGCGAATGGCTCGTCTCTATCCCGGGGCCTTCTCTCCAACATCAAAACTGCTCTCTCTGTCCTTTGCCTTGCCTTTTATATTTTATTCCCCCACCCACCAAGTGGTGGGGCTCAACACCCTACTGATGTGGCCCAATCAAAGCCCCAAGTATATCTTAATCATGCCCAGATGAACAGATTAGTTTACAAGCATAATCTTATATAGATTTTTGGAATTCATAATTCCATCAAACTGCCAAATGACTACGATAAACAAATGTAAGATTAGTGTAGAATAAACACCACAATAGTAAGTACACACAAGGGTGAGCCTAGTTCTGAAATAAGTATAAACAAAGATATGGTCAGACTGCAATTACCATTAAGTACACACAAGGGTGAGCCTCATTTGAAATAATCATAAAGAAGGATGAGGTTGAACTAGCCAGTTTCAGTAGTTTCAGGTATTAGCTTTCGGCTATTCTATAATATAGTGAAAAATTAAGGAAAAAATCATAAACTTTTGTTAATTCTTAATACTTGGTTACAAGGTTTCAGATCCAAGAAAGCTTAAATGAGATTAAAGAAGACCTTAGGTCTACTATTCATATTTGATATGAAACTAATGGTGCAGTTTGATCTGAAGAGACTGAAGCATTTGGGATAAGAAAGAAATTTGTTATTGGTAGAACAATGGGATCCCTTGCAATGTGTATGTATCAGGGTTTATGATGATACTTCATACAGTCTGTAAGGTTACATTCCTTTGAAAAGTCCTTGGAGAAGTAGACAATAACATTATCTTTCCAGGCCAGTGCAAAGATAAAACATGAGGAAATATAAAGATTTTATGCAATGTAAGTATTACTAAGAGAGAGTCTATATGAGGACTTGTTTTTGTTAGGACTTGATCTGTCACCTTGGGAATAAGTAGTCTACTTTGTGACATTGTCTTCTTCTCTTCCAGGCTAGTTGGATTTTTAAGTCTCTATAATTAGTCCAGGAGTCCGATAGAACATTTTTTAGTTGCGTAATGCGGGCCCATGGCTCAACACACTGTAATTAATTTGCATTATCAGAAGTCAGGAGTACTTGTCAGAGTCTCCTTCAATGAGGATCTAGGGCTGTCTTTTGTCTGTGTCATTTCCAGTAGACCCATTATCCTAGTGTCAGAGTATGATGAATGGAGTGTCTGTCATGAGGGATAGGAAAGGTGTCCTTTACTTGTTGAAGGTAACATTTGGCATAATGCATTAAGGATTTGCAAATTGGGTCATGTTGTGGTGTGACAATAAGTGATCAGTTCTCAATTTATTCCCAGAGATAGGTCTCTTAGGAACAATTTCATATGGGGAGAATTTTTGTTTCCTAAAAGAAATGCTATGAATACACAGAGGGCCAAAGGTAAAATTTTGGGCCTGGAAAGGCTAGGTTCTTCAGTTAATTTAGACAGTATTAATTTCAGTTCATAATTATAGCTGATTTACTAGTGGCTGTTTTTGCATGAAAATATGCAAGTGCATTTTAAAAAATATTCAGTTTCAATCCTTTTTGTGTATGCTTTTATCTTAATGGTGGCAACAGCAGATGGGAATAAAATGGGAGAAAGGAGAAAATTTACTTTTTCACAATTTTCAAATGGTATACCAGAAGAAGTGAAGAACCCTCTTTGCTTTCAGAACATGCTGAAACAACTATATACTAGAGGTTCTTAACCCCGGGTCTGTGGAGATTTCAGGGGAAAGATTTCTGTGAGCTTGAAAAATATAATTTAAAGACATGTCGATGTTGAGTGTTATAAAACATTCTGAGAAGGGTTCTGTGGTTCTCAACTGACTGACAAAGTGGTGCTTGGAACAAAAAAGGTAAAGAACCCCCATTATAGCTGTTAACGGAATTTCCTTCTGATAGAAAGGAGGGTTGGGTAAGAGCAGAATTCATCCTTTTTTGTGGAAGAAAAGTGGGAATGGTTACCTTATTCAATCAGTATGTGGTATAGCTTGTTTGGAATTTATCATTAAAATTTCTAGCATAAGAAGCATTAACAAATAGAATGACATCTGGGTTGATCATAAGAACATGTATGGAGTCATTAATTTTGAAGTTACCAGTTTACAGTAATGGGGTATTCCATCATTGGATAAAGGTATCATAGTAGCAGAGTTAAGAACATTCCAGTATTTCAGATGAAAGTTAAGAGGTGAAATAGAAGGATCTCATAAGAAGTCAGTTTTGTGGAGGAAAAAAGTTATGTCTGCTCAGAGTTAAGTTTGCTGTTGCTTTAATTAATTTGGTAGTTTCTGCTGAAGCTTTAACACATTTTGGGTAAGAATATACAACTGCATCAAGGGGGGCGTGGATGCTAATATGCAATAGATGTGGAGTTTCCTCTTTGTTCTTGAATTAACATCCCCAAGACTTGGTTGTATAACCATTTACTCCAATTATTTCCTCGTAACAAGGAGAGTAGGTCTCAGTTGAACATGAAAATAATTATAGTAGCATAAATTTAAGAATATTCAGTAAAAGTTCTCAAATCTCAAATTCTGGAGGGGTCAGGCAAAGAGATATAGATGAATGTTTCATGAATTATAGATAGCTTAATTCAGTAAGGGATCCATGGTATCTAGAAAATAGAATGATAAAATAATAGCAATATTCCAAAGAAAGCTCTGATCATTCTTTATCAGTTCATTTAGCTCTAAGATATTAATCTGTGTTTCATTAGACTTTCTGTTATCAATTTCAAGAACCTATTAGCTTCTTCATTAAAATTCTGGAGATCTTGACTCAGTACAGTGGTATGCTCTCAAAGTTATTTAAGGAATGTCATTAGAAGCTCATGCCTCAGAGATTGTGGCATAGTCCTTCCCATAGATCTCTGAGACAACCCTTTTCCTTGGGGATGAAGCACACTGGCTTATAGTTGATTGCAAATATTTTCAGGGAAGCAACAGAATAAAAACTATTTGTAGATGACAGAAAACTTAAAATGTCCATGGTTAACTTATTGCTGTTTTAAAGAGGACAATCAGATGATAGGTCACAAAACATTTTTTCAAGAACAACTGGAGGAGAAGGATGAGACAATAGGGCAGGAAACAGACACAGAGGATCACCCAGCAATTGGACACAGACAGCAAATGGGAGGGGGGATAAAATAAGTAAAATAAATAAATCTTAAAAAACAAGAACAACTGAACTTATTACTATTACTTATTAACTTATTACTACTGTCTAATATCAAAGTTATCAGTACTTGGACAACTCATGGACAGTGAGGAAAGTGACAAGTCTCTAAGAACTTTATATAATTTCTGAAATGTTTATATTCATAACATTTTATCCTATTATTTAACTAACAGACTATTACAAAATTTTAATTTGATAACACTTCCTATGCAATTGATAACATATCAAATGAAACTAATTAATTTATCACCTCTCTTTTTAAAAGGTGAAAGAAAAAAATATGCAACTTCTGAGAGCAGGTCAAAAAAGGTATTGTGGCTTCCTCCCTGCTTCATTCTACTGGATCATTTGCTCTGGGGGAAGCCAGTTGCCATGTTGTGAGTCACTCAAGCATCCCTGTGGGGATGCCCATGTGCCAACAACCAGCACTAACTTTCAAGGTAGTGAATGAACTTTCAGATGCTGCAGCCATGGCCAACTCCTTCATGAGTAATACTCAGCTAGAACTACCCATCTAAGCCACTCCCACATTCTTGACCAATAGAGACTGTGTGAAGTAATAAATTTGCTAAGTTTTGGGGTAATTTGTTTGTATCAATAGAAAACCAATATACCATAGATGGCTGAGATTATCATTTTAAAAAATTCTTATTAATTTCCTTTACAGAGGGTAATCTTAACTTCTATTCTATAGATACATTGCAGAACACAGTAGCCTGTGAACCATCTTTTCCTCATCTAGAAAAGGCAAAAGTAATGTGAAGAACACAAAGATGGGACTCAAATGGAAAGTATTTTTTAAATTATTTTTAATTTTTAAGAAGCTTTAGATTCCATAAATATTACATTAAAAATATAGGGGATACCAATATACACCACGCCTTCCCCCTCCCACACATTTCTCCATTAATAACATCTTTAATTAGTGTTCTACATTTCTTACAAGTGATAGACACTTATATAACCATGGACTATAGTTTACATTATAGTTTACACTTTGCCCCACACAATTTTATAAGTTTTGACAAAATGCATAATGGAATGTATCCATAATTCTAATGTCATACAGGATAAATCCAGTTTCTCAAAAATGCCTCCATGTTACACCTATTCTTCCCTCTGCCTCCTCTCCGAACCTATGGTGGCCACTGCCTTTACATTAATGATACAGGTTCTTCCATTGCTAGAATAATAATGTCTGTAATAGAATAATAATGGAATAATAATGTCTACTTTACTTTAGTCCATTGTTCATTCCCCAATCTTGAGGATTTTAAGATCGTGATGCCTACTCTGTTTCTGATTAAGAGGGTCTTAGATCTCATGGGGCTGATGGATGGAACTATCTTACTTGCAGTTGTAGATACTGTCTGTTTTGGGGGGATGGTTGTTGTCCATTATCATCCTTTTGTAAGTTGTCCAGGGTGATTTAAATGAACTGGAGAGTAGATGTTGCAAACTCTGCTGAGATTTAGGGCTAAACTGGCATATGAACAGACCAAAGATTTAAATCTCTGGGACGTATAACTAACAAGAATGGTGCTAATTATAGGTTCAAATAAAAGACAGAAGAACTATTTTTAGGGAAAGAGAGTACTATTAATATTGTCATTACTCACTGATAATGGAAGAACTGATATCTTCAGAACTTGACCTCCAAGGGCACCCCTCAGTGCCAGATGTCTGCCCAGAGATTACACAAATTAACTTGTAGATGAATTTTGTCAATGTAATGAAGGTGTGATGAAAAATAATGAGCAGAATTTTAATTGCTCTTAAACACTGAGTAGCATTTTTAGAACCCAATTTAACATTTCCATGGCCCAGATTCATTCTGAATCTCAAGTATTACTAATTACTGAAATGTGGAGGTAGACCCAGGTTGCTGAAGAACGTGGAGTTGTGCAGACACTAAATGGCCCCACTAGGTAACCTTCTTGTGTTCTTATATCTCAATTATAACTTTTTAAATATTATTTTTGTCCTGTGTCCTCACTGTAGGCTTTAACCAACCACATCTTATTGTTTAGAACATAGTTAATAAATGTTGGTGGCAAATCAAACTACAATGAGATATCATCTTACACCTATTAGACTGATGGCTATTAAAAAACCAGAGCTACAAATGTTGGAGAGGACACGAAGGAAAGGGAACACTCATCCATGACAGGTAGGAATGTAGAATGGTGCTACCTTTGTGGGGGACAGTTTGGCAGTTCCTCAGGAAGCTAAATATAGAACTGCCATAAAATTCAGCAATCTACTCCTGGGTATATACCCGAAGTATTTAAAGCAAGGACATGAATAGATATATGGAAACCATTGTTCATAGTGGCATTATTCACTATTGCCAAAAGTTGGAAGCAACCCAAGTGTCCGTCAACAAATGGATGGATAAGGAAATTGTGGTATATACATATAATAGAATATTATTCAACTGTAAGAAGG